>JAEQML010076231.1:0-13459 GCA_016904865.1 Pissodes strobi
AAGAGTTTCTGTATCTAGGACTTTCCAGTTTACGATGTTGCTACTTACGATTTTTGTGCAGAAGGTGATATCTATGTGAGACTCGCTGTCTCCTCTCACAAAAGTCGGTATTCCACCGTGGTTTAGGACTACTAGATCATCTTCGGCCAGCCATTCAGACAGGATTTTCCTTCTATTATCTTCTTTCTTCGATCTCCACAGGTACGATTTCGAGTTGAAATCGCCTCCGACAACTACCTCTTTTGTTTGCTTCCTGACATCTCTTTGTAGAACTATCAAGAAGTCTGTAAATGATTGCATGTCTACATTAGGAGAGATGCAGCATCCGAAGATAACTATTTCCTCCAATTCAATCCACACATATCCATTCCCTGCACCTGTCCCTCTTATTTTAAGCTGCGTGTTTCTTAATGCTAGTGCCACGTCTAGTTTATTATCAATGTATAATTTTCCTTGCAGGGCTTTCTTCCGGTTAGTCTCTGCAATGATCAATATATCAGCCCCTTCTTCTTCGGCGGTTTTAAACATAAGGTCCATTGCCTCTTTCCCCCTGCCTATATTGCCTTGAATGACCTTCATGCTGTGCTTTGGAGTCTCCCCCTCTTCTCCTTCCTCTGCTCCTGTAGCAGCTTTCTATACATCGGGCATTTTGTCTTTTCTGTCCTATGCCCCTCGACATTACACAGGCAGCATTTATGTTGGTTTGGGCAGTCATTTCTGTAGTGGGGAGATGGCGCGGCGTCTTCCAGGGGCGGATCCAGGATTTATCTGAGGGGGGGGGGGCGATTTAGAATAAAGGGACAAAACGCGCTAAGAAAAAGAATAACAAAATCAAGCAACGCAATTATTATATTAAATATTTTAGTTCAGGGGGGGGGGCGAAACCCCCTTCGCCCCCCTCTAAATCCGCCACTGGCATCTCCCTGTTTTAGGCCATTATTTATAGTAAACAAGGTTGAAAGTTTCCCTCCGATCCGTACTGGACTTGCGGAGCCTTCCATGCTGATCTTTGCTAAACTGACAAGTTTATTCGGGATTCCTAGTTCTACCATAGCATTCCACAGCTCCACCCTCAAGACGTTGTCATACGCTTGTTTAAAGTCGATAAAGAGTTGATGTAGGACTTTATTGTATTCCCAGCACTTCTCCATTAATTGACGGATTGTGCAGATCTCATCTACGGTTAACCGCTTTTTTTCTGAATCCACATTGGTAGTCACCCAGCTGATGCTCTACGTAGGGAGTTAATCTTTCGAGTAGTACTAGGGATCCAGTATTTATCAATGATATTTCCCGATAGTTGGAACATTGTAGTTTGTCGCCTTTTTTGTGTAGGGGCACGATGACACTCTCTTTCCAACTACTTGGTATTTTCTCTTTCTTCCAAATCTGGAGTATGAGGGTGTGGAAGTGTTTGAGAAATGTTTCTCCTCCATATTTGAGACACTCTGCTGGTATTGTGTCATTACCCGGTGCTTTGTTTCCTTTTTTTTAACCTGCTGATTGTCTTCGTTACCTCCTCAAAAGTTGGCTCTTCGACCAGTGGATCTGCGATATAATAGGTGACCGTATCTCTCTCTCTTGGTCCTGTTGTGCGTTTAGTAACTGGTCAAAGTAACTTCGTCACACCTCCATCACCTCGGTATTATTTGTCACTAGTCTTCCGTTATCTGTTTTAAGAAACATGTCAGTTCTCGGTCTGCAGCCGCCTTTAATGCTTCTCACTTCTTGAAAAAAAATCCTAATTTGGTTACTTGTTCGACTTGCTTCCAAGTTCATGTGCCCTTTTCTTTAATCTAAATGTTCTCTGTGCTGTTGCTCTTGTTTTTTTTTTATGGCAGTGGCACACACACTAAAGGGAGATCCTATGGCGCTCGACGAGCGGTGTGTGTGCGAAGATGTTGATTGACACGGTTCTTGAATATTTGTAGGTCGTAATTAGTGGGAAACAGATGTCCTGGAAGTGAGTTCCACAGTGATGCAGTGCGCCAGACAAAGGAGTTCTGGTAAAGCGATGTTCTAGGTGTTTCTAGTTGTACGACGAACTGGTGCGCTCCTGCCGTCTGTCGGGACTGCCTGACAGGAGTTGCCAGGGGCGGGATTATGCGGGCCAAATCCTGGGAACATCTGCCGTGAAAGTATCTGTAAAACAAAGACATCTCGGCCACATGTCTGCGATGTTCCAGACTATCTAGATTCCGGGTCAACTCCGGATCGCCGACGAGACGCACAGCCCTCTTCTGAATGGAATCCAGCAGCTTTAGGGTATGCTTTGGTGCGGCACCCCAGATATGTGAGCAATATTCTAAGCACGGTCTTATTTGCGCTTTGTACAGCAAGAGCAACTGCTGCGGTGTATAGAGTTTTTTGTTGCGAAATAGCGCACCAAGCTTCTGGGAGGCTGATTTTGCGATGTTAGCAACTTGGTCATGCCATGACATATTGCTGTTGACCGAAACACCCAGCAGCCCGATTGACGAGGATGAATGAATGGTCGATCCTGCCATAATGATGTCAGGGCCCGCTGTATTGGCCCTCTTAGTAAACGTTGCGGCTTGGGTCTTTGCTGCATTGAACTGGACCAAATTTCGGTCGCCCCAAGTTTGAACTTTCTCCAGGTCTTGATTAATTGCTGTAATCTGCTCCTGTCTGCGGTGATGAGTCTCAGTCGCTGGTAAGGGTTTTTCTGATCTAAAGTGGGAGACAAGGGTACTGTCATCTGCAAAACTGTAAACAGGATTATTCGTTTCGATCAGCAGGTCATTAATATAGATGAGGAACAGAGTTGGTGAAAGTATTGCGCCCTGAGGCACGCCGCATTAGAAATATTTCTAAGGAATATCAGTATTTTTCTAATTTGGCTGGAAAAACGGTTTTGATTTGTGACATGGACACAAGGCAGTATATAAAAAACTAACTCAAAAGTCTCGTATGGATTTTGGAAATCTGCATAAAATATTCTGCATGTATGAAAATTTCAGACACTTTCGAGGAGAATTCGCATTTTTCAATTAAATTGAAACAGTTTTTTGTTTTTGTCAAATTGACAGCTTGTAGAAAATTTATATTTCTTTCAATATTTTTTATTCGGATATTTGAAATATGCATAAAATTTTCTACACATTTGGCCGGTTACAGATATTTTCGAGGAATTTTATTAGAGTGAAAACTGTTTTGGTTTTTGGCATGGCAGTATATTTAAAAATTACCGACAAAAATAGGTCTGCTGTGTACTGGTCAATGTATGGAAGCTTGTAGAAAAGGTATAATTTTCTCAACATTTCTCATACGGATATTTCAAATATATGAAATTTTCTATATATTTGAAAAGACACAGATATTTTCGAGTTAATATCCTGTCAAGTAGGGTGAAAAAAAATTCTTCCAAAATTCTTGTTGGGTTTTTAAAATCTACGGAAAATGTACTATTTATTTTGAAAGGTTACATAGCTTTTTAAGCAAAATTAGTATTTTTCAGTTAGTGATTTTTTTTTTCGATTTCCGTGGAAGGTGTACAGGGAATTATATTTGAAGATTGTGGGAAAATTCGAATTTTCTCAAAATTGTCGTAGTAAATTTTTTAAATATGCATTAAATTTTGTATACCGGGTGTTTCTCAAAAGTGGCTCACCCCTATAACTTTTTTTTTAGAGATAAATAAGTGAACTTTGATCTGTGAGTATAGTATATAAATATGTATTTTTTGACGTATTCAATTGTTTTCTGTCACTTCAGGTTTGACAGGAAGTGACCCTTACTTCCTTATATTAAATGGAACACTCGGTATATTTTTACTTAGTTCAATAGAAAATCACAATGCGAGTACAATGACACCCCATTTGTCACTTTTTTGCATTTATCATCCCAAATTTTTCAATTTTTAATTTTCAATCTAGAGTGCCATGTAAAACAAATGAAAAGGAAAACTCGATCGAAACTATTTGTCTCTGGCAACTTGATCCAAAATTAACCGTTTTAACTCATTCATGGCACTCTAGATTGAATATTAAAAATTTAAAATTTTAGGACGATAAATGCCAGAGAGTGAGAACTGGGGTGTCATTCTATTCACAATGTGATTTTCTATTGAAATAAGTAAAAATATACCGGGTGTCCCATTTAATATAAGAAAGAATGGGTCACTTCCGGTCAAACCCGACAGAAAACAATTGAATACGTCAAAAAATACATATTTATATACTATACCTACACACCGAATTTCATTGATTTTTCTCTAAACACAAAAAGTTATCGGGGTGAGCCATTTTTGAGAAACACTCGGTATAATTGGATACCTTCAGATATGTTTGAGGAAATTTAAAATTTTTTCAATCAAGGTGAAAAAGGTCTTTATTTTTATTGAATAGTGAAAAGTGAAAAAGATTCATATTTTTTTCTCCGATTGACAGCAAATATTAATTTTGCAGACCCATATCAATCAGCAAAGTATTACTTTTCCTGTCCAGGCAGCAAAGTAAGTACTTTGCTGCCTAGGCAGCAAAGTGATTAGTCTCCATGGGAATAAAACGTCTGACATAAGTTGTCAAACTATAATTATTATGGACATATACATTTACATAGCAACCAACCGTTCCAACAATTGCGATTTCTATCAAATTTTGTCTTAATTTACCACTACAGGAAAAATAAAAAGATTGTGGGAATTGTAATAATTTGCAAATATACAATATACATATATCATTATAAACAATCGGAGAAAAAATTATATGTTCAACTCGGCAGCAAAGTAGATTGACTGCCTTAGCTGAATTCCTAGCCTCGCTACGCTCGGTTATGAACTATCAGCCGCGGCAGTCAATCTACTACTTTGCTGCCTAGTAAAACAAATAACTATTGTCAAACACTGGAAAGTACTGGGTGTTCGGTTATATTTTGAACGGGGTTTACACGCTTTATTTTTAGAGATATAGAAAAATGGTAAATACAAAAGTTTTAGGATTTTGTCTGAGCCGCCACGATTCGACATCCTTGAGTATACAGGGTGTGCCATGTAGCAGTGGTATATATTAACTTTGTTATTTTAAATGGAACACGCTGTATATTATTGCATATTTGGATTTTACGGAGAATTCTAAACATATTTCATGAATAATGTCCTATACTTATCTCCAAGTGTTTTTGAAATATTGACAGTTGAAAATCGACCAAGTTTGATAGGCTGTAAAATCTAAACGTCTAAAGATAGAGCAAGATTGTTTGCACTTTCCTGTCTTGGTTTGTCATTAGCTATCGTTTGACACTAACTTTAGATTTAACCAGAGGTTAAATTTAATGAAATTTCTTAACCTCTGGTTAAATAAAAAAAAAATAGTGTCAAGCGATAGCTTATGAAAAACCACGAGAGGAAAGTGCAAACCATTTTGCTCTATCTTTAGCCGTTTAGATTACACAGGCTATCAAGCTTGGTAAATGATCGATTTTCAACTGTTAATATTTCAAAAACAGTTGGAGATGGGGATAGGACATTATTCATGAAATATATCTAGAATTCTCGGCAAAATCCAAATATGCGATAATATACAGGGTGTTCCATTTAAAAGAACAAAGTTGATATTTACCACTGCTACATGGCACACCCTGTATATTCAACGATGACGAATCGTGGCGGTTTAGACAAAATCCTAAAACTTTTGTATTTACCATTTTTCCATATCTTTAAAAATAAAGCTTGTAGACTCTGTTCAAAATATAACCGAACACCCTGTATATTGGACAGTATATTGACAGCTTGTAGAAAATGCATAATTTTCTCAAAATTTACATATGGATTTTTGAATAGTACGTATTATTTTCTATATATTTGCTATTTATAGATACTTTCATGGAAAATTTGAATTTTTTTTTAATTTGAGTAGAAAAATGGTTTCGATTTGTGACATGTGCACAGGCAGTATATTTAAAAATTACTGGAAAAAATCTAATTTTCCTAAAATTTTGGTATAGATTTCTGCAATTTACATCAAATATTCTGTATTTTTGAAAAATTTTAGCGACTTTCACCAAAAATTATAATTTTTTCAATTAGAGTGAAAAAGGTTCCTATTTTTGCCAAACGCTGGAAAATGCATTGGATAGTAAATTTTAAGTTTTTTCAAAATTGTTCATACGGATATTTGAAATATTCATAAAAGTTTCTATATATTTGGCCATTTGTAAATATTTTCAAAAAAAATTGGTATTTTTAAATTAAAGTGAAAAAGGTATTGGATTTTGACATGTGCACAGGGCAGTATATTTAAAAATTCCTGAAAAAAAAAACCGATTTTCTCAAAATTCTCTATAGATCTACTATGTACCTGTCAGGGTATTTACAGCTTGCAGCAAATGTATAATATTCTCAAAATTTCTCACGCGAAAATTTGAAATTTTCTATATATATTTATAGATATTTTCGAGAAATGTCACTATTCTGCCAAGTCGGATGAAAAAAAATTCGGCCAAAATTCTTGTATCTATGGATTTTTGAAATCGACGGAAAATTTACTATTTCTTTTTAAAAGTTGCGTAGCTTTTCAAGCAAAATTCGTATTTTTCAGTTACAGTGGAAAATTGTTTCGATTTTCGTTAAGCACTGGACAGTTCACAGGAAACCATATAATATGAAGTTGCTTTCAGTGTTTTTCGAGAAAAATTATTATATTTATATATTCAATATCTATCGACGTTTTCAAATGTGGGAAAATGCACAGGACAGCATATTCGAAGGATACCTATTATGGAAATATTCTGATTTTCTGAAAATTTTCATTCGTAGCGTAACATTTCTCATTAATAAGTTTCGTAGTGTCTTGTCAAGTGGTGCAAATCACAATGGACAAATCAAACTGGTCAACTTATTTTCTAATTGCCGTTCTTTTATTAGAATTATTTATTTACTTTCATCGTTTAAAATATTCAGCGCAAACAATAACAAAATTAATTTTGACACACTAAATAGACGGCGATAATGAACGTTCAAATTTATCGGGCGCTCTCTAAAATTGAATTTTACGCGTTATTATTTATTTAAAAAATCGGCAAGTTCTCGCGACAAACGCGAACACTTAGTTGCAAGTCTAAGCGAAAGATGTGTGTCATTTTACACCTGGTAGTCAGCAATTGCAATTAACACGCCTAGGCAATGGCAAACATGCTGGTTTAATGAACTTTGGCCAAGAAGTACAGTTGTGAAAGTAAATACACAATATTTGTTTTGCCACTTTTCGCTAGGATAGTTCAGTTGCCCGTCTGTTCTTCTTCTTCTTTTGCGAAGAATATTTTTCATAGATTGATGCCCTATCTGTTTGCAATTTATATGTTACTCATTTTCAAATAAGATTAGTTTTCATAATCGATTAATTTATATTAAAATTAATAGTTTTAGAGCGCTAGATAGGGGATTATTATCTATCATTAATAGCTATTGTGGAATTATATTAGTTCAAATAGGAAAATGATAATTACATAATATGTCATTGCAACAATCTTTAATGGGAGCATTATATTCTATTTAAACTTCAATTAGGTACACGTTAAGTGCTCTATTAATATTATGATTATGAAACAGCTTTATAGTGATTTCTGCTTTGTGCAAGGATTTGGTTGGGTTTTCATTGATAAATTGCATCTAGTTGATAAATTGCATCTGGAATGTTTATGAGTCTATGGTTATCAAAAAACTATTAAAGTGCCCAGTTTCACTTCATAAAAAATTTCAATATATTTTCAAAATGTCAGAGGCCTTCGTACTAAGCTGAGGTATCTTCTAGAGCCAGTCCCAGCTCGGTGACGCCGAGCTATATATGCAGAATTAGGGTCTACAGAAGGGATCCCTCTTCGGAGACTAGCGATCACTCTGTGCAGTAGATAGAACTGTCAATAGCAGAAATCTTGAGGTTGGTGACAGCATTGAGAAAATCATCGTGCTCATTGAGGAAGGAAAGAGATCACTTCTCTTGGCTGGAGCATATTTTCACCCGCAAACGCTTACGCATCATTTTGTGAAAATGTTGACAACTTCTCCGACATCCACCCCCAAGTAGAGATAGGTATTTTCAGAGACTTTTAATCTTCCTCATTCGCTGTGGGAGAGTGACAATCTTAGCTCCACAGTTCGTGCTTCAGCCCCTGCTACGTCATTCGAAGTGGAAGCATTGGAAGTGATATCAGCTAAATTCTGTGACAAACGCCTCGAATTCTTTTGTGGACTTTTCATTTTTCGGGGCTGTGCTTCCCTCTGGAGATATACCACCCACCATTGGATGCTGTGGTGCCATTCCACTCAGTTTGTAGCAACATTTCTTATTTAAATTATGGCTACTATAGAGATTTCAAATCTGCTGACTATAACTCATTAAATCACTGGTTGAATGGTGTTCGTTGGGATGATCTCTGCAAGAGGGACAGTCTGCAAAACACTCACCATGTGTTTTTTATGACATTGTGTACTCAGCAGTTGAATTGTATGTTCCGCTTAAACGGATAGCATCGGGTAAGTTTCCTAAATGGTGTTCTTCTGAACTTAAACATCACATAGTTAATAAGCAATATAAAAAATCTGGTCTTCAAAAAGATTATTCTCGAATTTTCTATATTAAGGTCTCTGTGCAAGATATTGTCAGTGGAATGCCTTTGTTGCATTGGCAGAAAACCCAAAACATCTTTGGAACTATATAAAATCTAAACGGAAATGTGGTGAAATGCCCGCTGAGTTCCATTATAATAAGGAGAGTAGCTCCTCGGGTATGGAAATATCCAACAGGTTTGCAGATTATTTTTCTAAGGTTTATAGGACCAGACAATGTCCAAATGTTAACAAAATCAGCTCGAATTTTTCTAATATTAATACTACACAATATATTAGATGTATATACTCATCTACATTCCTCAGATCTACGTAAGGGTTAGTTTGGGTTAGGCCGATGGATTAGCGCCGTCTCTTATCAAATATTGTAGTTTTGTCTTGGCACGCCCACTGCATATTATATTCAACTTATCTCTAATGCTGGGTTTGTTCCCAGAAGTTTGGAAGACGAGCTTCCTGACTCCGATACACAAGTCGTAACAAATTAATAACCAATTAGCATTCTAAGCATAATCCCCCAAGGCCTTTTATTTTGACAAGGTTTATGACAGTTGAGCTAGGTCCGCTTATCAGTGTCAGTTGGTGCGGGTGGCAGGAGTGCTGTCGGTGGAGAGGGTTGTTAACATTGGGGTGCCACAAGGATCCATTCTGGGTCCTATTCTCTTTCTCATTTATATAAATGATCTACCATACAATGAGAGTGTTGCAAAATATACCCTCTTTGCCGATGACACGACAGTTTTTCATGCTGGTGACACCTATGAGGAAACAATGGTTGAGTTGAGAGTAGCTCAAGAGAGGGCTGAGAGTTGGTTTTGTTCAAATCGACCCTTGCTGAATGCAGACAAGACAACCCAAATGGTATTTTCACTGAGGAACCTTCCACAACATGCAGTGAATATGACAACAGAGGCCAAATTCTTGGGAGTGGTCATAGATCCCAAATTGCAATGGGGTATTCATGTAGATTCTGTGGCCAAGAAACTCAATAAAGGGCTGTTTGTTCTAAGAAACCTAACTCAGTGTGTCTCAGCTGACATACTGCGAACTGCTTATTACGCTATATTTCACACCCATATTTCCTATGCGATTTTGTCATGGGGGGCACTCGGCTGGGATACACAGAGTTTTTGGCTTGCAGAGAAGGGCGATTAGGATGATGTCTGGATTGAGTTATAGGGATGACTGCAGGCAGGTTTATATAAGTATGCATGTGATGACTGTGCATTGTGTGTATATTTTAGAGTGTTTGATGTGTGTGAAGCAGAATGTAGATCTGTATCGGAGTCATAATGAAACACGTGCCCGCCACAACTTACTTCCAGCTTATTGGCGTCTACGAAGGTGTCAAGATGGTCCTGGATATTGGGCAATAAAGTTTTTTAATGTTTTGCCAGATGTTGTAAAGTCCCTATCATTAAGTTCCTTTAAAACGAGACTGAGAATGTTCCTACTTAAAAATGCATTTTAGTCTTTTAATGAGTATTTTGATTCAAATTTTAACCCTTTGTGATATTGCATTGTAAATGTTAGTATGTCCATTGTGTATTACAATGTTATCAGTCATGTTTTATTTTTGTGCATTTTATTTTGTTCTTTCTTTGGACTTAATTGAATCTGTTGGTAATGTTGTTGTAGTGAGGTATTCTGGATTAACTCATAGATAAGTCTTATTTGTAAAACGTTTTATTAAGTATTTCATATTTTTCTTTTTTTTTGACGTGTGTGAACATATATTTTATGTATGACATGAATAATTTATTGAGTATTGAGTATCATCCCTCGTCAATTTGGTTTTCAAGCAGGGAAAAGCACAGAGCTAAATCTCCTGTCGTATGTAGATTTTCTGTCGGACGCTATGGAGGGTGGATTGCAGGTGCATTCCATTTATACGGACTTCTCGAAGGCGTTCGACAGGGTAAATCACTCACTTTTGGTATCTAAATTGAACGCGAGGGGTGTTGGTGGTTCTGTGCTCGACTGGATAGATAGTTATTTAACAGGCCGATCACAAATTGTTCGATTTAATAACTTCAAGTCAAACAATATACTTGTGCCCTCTGGTGTTACTCAAGGATCTCACTTGGGTCCACTTTTCTTAACATTATTTATTAATGATTTGGGCTCTTGTTTTCACCACTGTCAGTTCCTTTTATTTGCGGACGACTTGAAGATGTACATGGCGGTGCAGTTCTCTGATGACTATTTAATGAGAAGACACATCTTGAGAGAAACATATAGCCATTAATCTATAACGATAGATTTGTGACACAGTATTTTGCTAATAATTCTCTATAGCTTTGAAACCATGGTCTTTTTTATCTTATCGATTGATGCGGTTTTGACATGATGTATCATGGATTGGATAATTAGAAATGTGCTAAAGAGAAATATTATCTGTTTATTATCATATAACTAGATGGACAATTAATTTGTTACAGATATTCCAGCTTAGAAACGAATGGAAACAACCTCCCTAGGCCGTCACTGCAAACTATCGAACTAAAAGAATCGATGAGCAATTTGTTGGATGGGCAGAACAATGATGCGGAAACCAATACTTCTGGTAAGTGTGATAATATAAGGTTGAAGTATTCAATTTCACGACTTGGTCTGTGTAGATATGAAGAATTTGATTTTTTGTTTAATAAGTATTTTGTATTAAAATCATAATAGTGCAACTAGATAAAAAGTCTGCTAATTCATATGCATTTCGTATTTGAAATAGTAGATAAGATCTCTAATGCAAAAAATCCTATTTGTAAAACACAAATGCACATTTCTCTATTGATTACTGGATGTTTTCTGAACATTTTCCAGATCGATGACAGGCTGCAAATAAAGGTTTATAAGACGAAAGGTGGATATCAGCTAAACCACTAATTTCTTTCAGTACTATTTCGTATCCATCATACACGATGGTTTCATTTGGAATCGACTCTCGTCTGATTATGCGAAAGTGTATAAAATACCCATTTCTTTGACCCGATAGGGTCTTAGCAAAAAATAATTTGCCCACATTACTGCATTTAACTTAAATCTGTGCATTTTTATGGGGAGGTTTAACCCCTAGTTGAGGTTTAATTGAATTTAGTTTGAGCCTTATATTTCAAATAGTAATAAATGAAATTACCAACTAAATGAAATGAACTAGGAGTAAGCTAATTCTTTTAAATAAAACGATGGCTCAGATTGTTTCACTGCAGCTTGACCCAAAATATAAACCATCGTTTCACATAACAGCTTTTAAATTCATACTCTTTTTTTTTTTAGCTAAGTACTGTTATCAGAAATCGGTCGATATAGCTCAAGGGAACAACGATTTGAAGCGCAAACTGTTGCGCATGAAGCCGGCTGTGGAAGAGACGGCAACCCAGCTGAATCTAGCTAATCAGAGGAAGAAACAGGTGGAGAAGCCAATTTGCAAACAAATCAACAAAACTAGCCAAGTTTTGCGCAAAGCAAACGCCAAACTCGACTTGGGGGCCAAAAACTGATGTTTTTCGGATGTAGACATTATTTGGTTTAGAAAAGCACCGTTAACGATTTTCTGAAAAGGTTACTTCTTTTTTAAGTAAGTAGGGCTATAACGAGGATGGTATCCACTTCTACTTTGGTTAAATTTTGCGTTCCTATAATATAAGGATATTAAAAACTATTATGGCTTTCCACTCATCATAAGAATTGAAAATACTCATTGAGAGGAACTCTCCCAAGCTTCCTTGGCTATTAAGTATATCAAATATGGCTAGTGGATGTAGACAATTAATATACAATGGCTACATTCCCCAGAATTTCATATAAAGTGTCTTGAGTCCTCAGGTGAAAAAGTATTTTGCTTATGAATTGTCATTATCCAGGTTCGTTTGCTTGATATATTTTCATTACTGCAAAGGTTTATTTCTCTGTTTTTCCACATATGGATAATAAATATGTTTTACAAATAATGCGGATTCTCCTGGATCCCGTGCATTTACTAGTGACTAAATATATATTTCTCTTTCTATATTGATCTGGTTAAACCTCCGATCAAGCAACCTCATAATGATACGTTTTGTCATATTATAATGAAGGATCGATGTGGCGCTTGTGTAAATTAATTTTATTTTTTTAGGATGTGTTTATTTAGTGAAAATTCCCTATTGCCTTAATGAATTAATGTACCTAATCCAACGAATGTCTACAATTCGCAAAGAAAAGCATCACAGTCCCGTCTATTTTTGTGACTATTTTTATATACATGCCTATTTTTGACGTTTTTTGTCGCGATATTTTTGTAACATAAGATCATATATTGTATTTTGTGTACGTCCCATGTAAATTTTATCTTTTAAGATGTAAAAATGTAATTTTGTACAATATATAAATATTTCCTCAGACACTGAGTTGTGATACTTTTTAGGCAGTGGTAAGACAAAAATTATATTGAAACACTACTATTACTGGGAATACGTTTCACATTTTTTGTTGTTGTTATAGAGCTTACAGACCTTGGACAGTGTCAAATTTATTCTTAAAAAGTTCTCATGTTGATGTGTTTTTCATATGTGTTTTTAATTGATAACTCGAATTTCACGATCGCATTTTGAACTCTAAATATTCAGAAGGGCTGAAGCAAATCAACACGTTGATGGACACAGACAAAAGCTAAGACGACCTTTATATTATCATTTTAATACCATCCAGAATCAGAATTTGAAAAAGTATCTAGTTATTTTAGCAGTTACTTTGTTGAAAATGTCGCTACATACGCTACAAATGGATACCTATTTTTACAAATGTACCTTAAATCTTGGATAATGGATCATAGGATTTGGATACTGTCACTGACTAATTTGCTTAAATCAATAATACACAAGCTGATGTCACTTAAAG
>JAEQML010076234.1:0-13456 GCA_016904865.1 Pissodes strobi
TCATTCAAATCGGGCAAGTGGTTTGGACAAAAATTTACTTTAAACTTTTGGATATTTTTTGGTGGAGAGTTAATTTATTGGAGATGTGTATTATATTATTAAGAGGCGAATGCTTTATTTCATTATTGGCTAACAATTACATATTTTTTGAACATTGCTATAACATTTCTTACATATCCAACTAAGTTTCACATGTTTTAAAAACAATTATTTAAGTATTTTGCAATATCACTTAAAATTTTACTAAAAGTATTTACACCAACAGGTTGAACTGAACATTGTCCTTTATAATATCGTTATAGCGTGACTGGTATACTGAGGATAAAGGGATGCATATTTGCGATACATTTCAACAAAATTAAAACCATCTAATACTACCGCGTGTCACAAAACAAATAAGTATGAAGTTAAAAATTAACATCATATGCATGTGCTACGTTAATCATTAGATATTTATTATCTGGAGCTTCAAGTAAAAACATGTGTCAAAGCTATTAAATACCATCAAATACTTCAGTTAACCGATGCATACATATGAAACAACACTAAGTCTTTTTCCTACGTGTGTTACGTACTACTAGTAAAGTAATATAACTTAGAGTATCTAATTTTGAAAGATATTTTAGAGGAAATAAAACATCTGACATTACTATCAGGCTTTGACCTGCACAATACGAACCTATCATACTTCAAGTTTTAAATGAGTTTCAACTACCAACTACTTCGAATGACGAATATAAGTGCTTGCTTATCATATATTCGTGGTATTTTAGTATATGCCTTTTATAGGATGTTCTAAAATTTAATGTTTATACAGGTACACTCTATGCCCCATGATAAATATATATAAATCTAAACTAGGATCATGGGGATGCTGTCCGAATTGTTGGTAAATGATTGGTAATACCAAATCTGTTGCAAAAATACGCTTGTCCTACTGGGTCATATGAGAATATAAGTTGGATGTCAATTGCTTTGTTGTTATTCTAGTTAACAATGCTTAAAGGTGTGACAACCGCTTCTTCAAGAGCGGTTCTTCCTTTTTTAGCACTTTTAATTTCAGACTGCATCACTTCAGGAAGGTCTTCCAAGTCTATAGTCAAGATATGTTTAGAAGAACGTTTAGGGTTTGGAATAGTCGTCTTATAAAGTTATTCGTAGAGTTTTTGGATCCCCTCTATGATCTCTGCGTTGTGACACCAAGTTTCCGTGCTTATCCTTTATTTTTATTATTTTTTGTTATCCGTTTGTCCGGCTTGCGCCTAATACTTCAAATTTTTGTTGGTTTCTATTGTTTCAATTTGGTTTCTTTTTGATTTTTTTACTTTGCCACAAGTTTTTTTAACTGACTGTTTGCATGTTTTCTTGTTTTTTTTTTTTGGCTAGTTAGTCTGGTTTCATGTTGGAATGTATTTAGATTTAGTTTCTGTGCAGGCTCCTTTTGATAATTTTTCTAAGTCAATGCTGCAAATTTGGAAAGGACTTTTCGATGCCTTTTTCCTTCTAACTTTGTGTTAATCTGTACACAGCACGAACTAGCCAGTATTCTTTTCTGGTGTTTCACAGAGTTCTGTCATAGTTTATGGTTTCGCTATTCTTTTTATTGTATGTTAACGATCTGCCACTTCTTAACGTTCCCGGATCATTTACTATGTTTGCCGACGCTACTGTTTTTTTGTGGCACAATCGGCAGTCCAACCAGCAAATTATTTTTATAGACCTAAATACTATAAAGACCTGATTTGATTCGAATTTGCATACATTTAATATTGCTAAGATAAATATCCTCATAGTTGCAATGCCCAAGTAACTCAATTCTTAGGAATACACATAGAAAAACTAGAATTTGAGCAACTAATTTTGAATATACATGAGACAATAAGGAAGTTCTACGCCGTTCAAGTGACGTTCGCGAGTTGAACACATCTGTGGCAAAAAATCTATTCCGTGCCTTAATTGTGTTGTTTTGGTATAATTGTGCGATATATTTATTTAATTTGTTCAGAAATACACATACAACCAGACTGCCGATTCCCAGGAGCTATCAATTTTGAAGATCATTTATGTTTATTGCCCAAAACAATGTTCAAAACACCTGTAATTTACTCTAGGAAATTATCATCAATTATCAAAAAAATCAAAAGGGAACTTCGGAAATATCTTACTGTAATAGCCTATCATTCTATTTACGAATTTGTTTTGTGGCCCTCTTTTAGGACCTCATATTTTAACAACATCGGATTGCTCTGTACGATATCTGGGGCTTTAAATGAAATTGTGATATGTGAAAACTTTTTCCTCCTTTCCTGTTTCTATTTTGACTACTGCGCTCTTATGAACAGTGTATCTTCTTGCTCTAACGCATTGGTATTTTATATTGTTTATTAATTTTAAAATGGCATACCAAAAGAGGGAAGAAATACTCTAAGCTACAAAACAGTTTAATCCACAAGGATAATGCTAACATCATTAGCGAAACGAGCGTCACGTGCAAAAATTTTGTTTCGATATTGTGAATAAAACTAGTGTTGTAGTACATTTTTGCCAAAGGTTCCAACTTAGGTAAGGTACCTATTTTAATGTCAAATTTAATTAGATTTGTCTGTTATTAGTTACAGCTTAAGACAATAAGGCTTTTATGAATTTGAGAATGGGCGAAAACAAATTCCCTAAATATCCGCAGACCAAAAATCGATCTACAATCATTTCCCAAAAGTAAACAATATATCTTCACATGGAAGGCTTGTCCCGATTAGAAGCAACCCGATGAATATGTTGTATGTTAAATACATTTGAGGCAAGTGTTAGTAAAACACCAAAACCATCAAGAAAATCAATCTTTCATTTGATATATTCACTTAATACTTAATGCATATACTTACAGATCATCTGTGGCCTGCTTGAAAGCTAACCAATATGGATTCGAGTTGTCTAGTTTTGTAGGCTGGACCTGATCTTCCTTTTGCTCCCACTCAATCCAAACGTCGTCGCCTGCCTCGCTACACCACTGCTTAATCTGCTGCTCCCACTTAGCATTGTCCACTGTCACTGCATTCCGGCAGTCAATCGTTATTACCAGCTCTGGAGGAATTACATTGGCCTGGACCCCACCCTACAATTATTATCATAAAAGAAATTTAAAACTATATTGTTAGAAACAGAGCTCGTTGAAAATGTTGAAATATGATATTAATAGTGTCGCATTTTCGTTGTAATTGCGGAATATCTCGGTTATTCGTGGGAATGGAAGGTTGAGGTTTTCGCGACACTGTGCTATTTTTTGTGAAACGAAAAATGCTGCAACACGTTTTTCCTATTAAAGTCAGCGAATAAAGATTTTATTTAAAAACAAACCTAGCACCGGAGAGTCGTGTTACAATGCCCGGCTCCGGTAGTGGAGTCGTAGAGAGCCACCAGTTTTTCCCAACTAAACTGAAAAAGCTCCGCTGGTGTTGTACGGGGTGACTAGGCACGCTTATTAAACAAAGAACTCAATCTTAACTTAACAAGAAAACACAATCTACAATCTATTTGCTACTAAGTCTTTTTTTTCTTAAAACACAGCAACAATACTACAGTAACACTTTTGCAGTTTAAAGGCGACAAAGAATTTTATTTATAAGAATATTTTAGATGAATAAATAAATAAATATGTATTAAGTATTATAGAATATCGTTGAAATTGTTGTATCTAACAGGCGAAGGAATGACAAAGACTATATGTAAGTAATAATAATGGTACAATATAGAGATTGTACAGAGACCAATTCTGTTGTTAACTCGGTACTGTATGCCTTACAACTAAATGCTCTAAACACTACAATTCGAAGTGATCACTAAGCGTAACCTAAGCTAATTACATATATGTATGCGTGCACTAGTAGCTGCATCAATTATAAATGTAGCATTAATAGTAGGCAGTGATAAATGGCCACAATAATTAAATCAATTGACCCGATAAATGGATAAAAAAGAATAAAATTATTAAAAACTATCTTCCCAAATAACACACTGCAATTCAATGGACAGCTTATGGAAGTTTGTTACTGGACGTTTGGCGTGTCCATTGGATATCCACAATTTGTCCAAGGGACATTCAATGGAGGTCCATTGGATTATACAAACGACACACGCATGGATATCCTTCTGGATTCCAACTCTTGTCCATAGGGGTAACATATTGGGATGCATTTTGGACATGTTTTATTAATAATTTATGCTCGATTGTATAGGGATATTTTTTAAGTTAGAAAAAAATGAAAGGCTAGAGTTTCTGAATCATTAAAATTTCTAATCAAAAGTTTAAAAATATTTGTGCAAACGTCAAATTTGGCAGGAATCGAATCAGAGAAAAGATCTTTTTATATATACAGGATGTTCTATAAGAAAATTGACAACCTGCAAAATGACAAATTTTGGAAAAACACTTTTGTATTTAATTTTCTTTTCTAACTTTAGAAGTACTTAAATCCTCTAGGGGGAGCTCTTGAAATATAAAAAATTACCCTGTTTAATAAAATAAAGCACATATACATAATTCAACTAAATATTATTTATTTAAATGCCACAGATATTAAAAAGTTAGGCGTAGATGTCCTTTTTTCACAAGCACAAACGATGGCGAAAGACCAACGTAAAAATAACGCCCGGTGGCGTTGACCAGAGTCCCCACAGATCACAGAAAAATGTACGTAACTGTTCCCTCCCACGCGCCAAATGACATTTGACAAGTGACATACATGAAATACGATCTAACGGCATATTCGATTGGTGGAAGTGGTAATCCACAAATATGGTTTCATCCTTGTTAACAATAAGAGAAAGAAAAGAATACCAACTGAAAATGGAATGAAACTATAATGGATTAATTTGACTGCTGCGAGATAAAATAAGGCATTATTGATGGCATATGTCCACGTGATCTTTCAATTGAAATTACAAACAAGATCGCGTGGCACATGTGATCGATTATGTAATCTTTTTCCTTTTTCCTAAAAGGAACAAGGAACTAACGCAAAGTCGCAGATGAGGGCGCTTGTTATGTTGAATTTCTATTTGTTTACCTTAATTTTTTTGGTTTATGATATGGAGGGTGAAAGGTTCCTTTCACTCTCCATAGTTTATGAAAAGCGAATTAAAAAAATATAGAGTACAAATTTAATTGCGGCCTAAATTGGTTTTAATTTTTATTAAAAATCATTATTACTTAAGTCCAACAAAAGGATATAGTTTGGACAGAGAGAAGCAGCTATACATTGGCATGCTAAAAATGACTAACCAATGGATATCCATTTTGGACTTATGAATGTACTGGATGGTATTTGGACCTATATCGGATGTCCAATGGATATAAAATAAACGGCTATACATTGGCACACCACAAAAGGCTCGCCAATGGATGTTGATTTTTTGTCCATGGATATACTGGACGGTATTTAGACAAATTTCGGATGTACTATGGACATCGTGTGCTATCTGGGTTAAACCTCGACTGTCAATGCTTGATTTATATTCAAAAAAGGAAAATTAAGAGCGATTATATTAATCGGTCAGATAAACAAATGAATAAATGAAAAGTAAAATTAATGAGAGCTATCTTAGAGCTTGGCGGTCAACGCTTGATTTATATTAAAGGAATAAGAGCGATTATATCAGTCGGACAGAAAAATAAATGAATAAAAAACTTAAGCTTCTGTACGATACCCCTTAGATCCGTCGAACTCTGGTGGAGACGCCGGACACCTGTTGTTACTGTTATGGCACTGGCCCCGAGGGTAGAACTAGCAGAGGACTCGGCAATAAAATTGACCCGGAGATAAGATTGGCTTTAGTGTAGTCCGGAGATAGGATAATAACCCAATACGCATTAGACAAAGCCTCCTTACTTTAATGGAAAAAAACTATAGCCCCCCTTGCATAAATATATTTTCTTGATAAAACAAATTCCCCCAAAAATTATCAATGGATTTTCAATGGCCATCAGCAAATAAAAGAAATACTAAGGTACAGCCAACTTGTATATAAAAAAGATAGGTATGAATCACCCCTAGAAACTTCCCCATATGATCAAAACTAAAGTCACATTAAAATAAAAATTCAGATATGATAAAATGGAATAGATAAGATAACACATGGGATGTAATGCAAATCGTGGACAATGTACAAAAAAAGGGCTAACACAGATAAAGTAATTAAATCGTTAAATTAGACAAAAAAACTGTAGCAATAATTACCACGCTCGTGTGTGAGGGTTGCTGGAGATTCGACGGTCTCGGTCTTGTAAATGAGCTCGAAATGCCTCTAGAAATAAGGGAAAAGACCATTAACATCATGGCGTCCGCGTGCTTCACAAGCAGTAGAAAAAAATTAATTCCAGAGAAAAAGCTTACCTAGTGCAGTAGTTAAATCCCGATAAATCGGTCGTGTCAGAACACAAACAGAAACCAACACAATATCCCCAAAGAAGGGTAGTATTAAATAACAATACTAAATGTTGAGTCACTATGACTGCACTAAAGCAAAAACCTTCTCTTCTCTCCGAAAGGTATTTCTAGAAGAACGAAATCATCATCCGTTCAGTCAATTTGCCTTTCTCCTTCCACGAGATTAGAGAACTACGTCAGATCAGTAAGAAGGGAGGAGCTGAAAAATGCCAAGTGATTCGATACAAGGAATAATTCTAAGATAATAAAAGACTTAATTTTCGTTTATTATGGTAGTAAAACGACGACAATTAATTAGCTGAAATTAAATTGTTCAAGAAATACTAGAAAATATTCCCCAACAATACGATAAACTTTTAAAAATCTAAATTGACAGCAGCAATTCTGGGAAATAGCCCATTCCTACTACCCAGTGCTGCCAACAGTGCCAACCGAATATTGCTAGAATTGCAGCTGGCCGCATGGAAAGGTAAATATAAATATCTGAAACCAGCCCAAGTCAGAGGTCCCAAAAAGTTTTATCAAAAGTACTCAAAAGTTATGAAATATTTAAACCGAAAATAAAATATGAATTTCACGGATCTAATGAAGCCTAAAATCAGGCTTTATTAACACAATTCTTAAAAATATAAAACGGTTTGCTCGCCGTTCTACGGTAATGTAATATAAATCAAGCAAAGTTGTACTAATAACATAATATCCTATTTTAATGATTGGATCAAGCCTAAGCGTCTGTGGTTCGCTTATCAACTAAAATAAAGTCAAATTCACAAAGTGCCTGAGGGCTACATAAGAGAAAGGGACGACTAAAATAGCTACTCAAGGCCACAACACTTATAAAGGCTAATAGAAATATATCGTTAACCTATATTTAGAATAAAATTAATCTACATTAATAAATGCGGCATCCTTAAGCTTATTGACAGCAAATTGAATCAATAAATTTAGAATTAATTAACCGAAGAGTATCGACCTCTTTTCAATAATTCTTACCGCAAAATATTTTTTTTTGCCAAATGCAGCATATAAAATGAAATTTAAAAATATTTTACACTGGCCCAAAGCGGACTGTTACAATGCCATAAGCAGAATTGTTGTAGCCCTCCTCGGTTTTGAGATACAGGACGAAATTGAAAATTTTGCATTTTCAGGCACCCCTCGTACCTAAGCCACGGTATAAATAAGTATATTTGTACCCTGCCTCAGCATTCTCAGCTATCTGATAACGTATCGAAAAGGTGAAAACGGTTCCTTATAGAACTTCTTACGTATAATCCAGTGGCGCATTTGAAATGTTTTTCAAAGGCACAGTGTGTATTATAGGTATGTATGTGTTGATCATAGCCTACTAAGCCAACAGTAGCCTACTAATTATAATTATTATAAGTACCAAGTGGACATTTTAGGTCGTCTAAATACTACAAAAACGATTTCTTATAAAAATATATTTTTTAAAACAGGATATATCACATTTTGATGGGAAAAATAGTGCAATTTATTGAGCCTACAAAATGCAGGGGCCCCATTTAAAAAAATCATCAATTCATAACCCGAAAACAGTGCCTTTGAAAAAAATTTGAAGTGCGCCACTGGATTCTACGTAAAAAGTTCTATTAGGAATCGTTTTCACCTTTTCGATACGTTATCAGATAGCTGAGATAGGAGGGGTGCCTGTATCTCAAAAACGAGGAGGGCTATGACAATCCTGCTTATGGCATTTTCCCTTTTATAAAAAAGTAGCACAGTGTCGCGAAAACCGCAACCTTCGATCTCCACTAATAACCGAGACACCCCGCAATTACAACGAAAATGGGACACCCTGTACAGGATATCCCATTTTCGGCACTTTTGTGGGGATCTCCTTTATTTTTAAAGATAGAGGATTACGGTTTTGTGATATTAAAGATGGCTCCAGCAGAATTTTCATAACGCTTTTGGTTTTTTTTGTGAGTGGAATTGAAAAGTATCACTTTTGAGGCACCCCTCGCATCTCAGTTATCTTTAAACTTATCGAAGAAGTGAAAACGTATTATAGAATTTTTTCCGTAGAATCCAGTGGCGTAGTCAGTTTTTTCTAACACCTTCCATTTTTTAGCTATGTAGCAAATATGTATATTATTTTTTATATTAAATTTATTCGGCATAAATATATAATAATTGTATACAATCATTTTCAAAAACAAGCTCAGATTTTAAGATTTTCTAAAATTTTCCAATTAGTAGGTAGTAGTAGGCTATGGCTAATTTGTTTGGAACAAAAAGCAAAATGTCAAAAACTTTGCGGTTTTCTCATTTTTTGATTATTAATAAAATATGTTTATAGTTATGGGGTTTCTATGTTACTATATACTACTATATTTAATTTATTTTTTTAAATAATGGCGGTTTGCGAAAACAATGAAAAGTATGATATGTTGATTTGTAGATATGTTCTATATTATTGCATTGTTTATCTTACAAATTTTTGCCTTTTTCTCCACCTCAATGTACTACTTTTTGCAAAATAGAGCCTCTCCGGCCGTGCCTCCAGGGTGTAAACAGCACAAGTGCTAGTTTTGTGACCCTAACGAAGCTGAAAAAATTTAAAATAAATTGGAAAACGGTTATCGTTTCGAGGAACAAATCTGCCCCCGTTGTCAAGAACGAACAAATCTAAAAATGAAAAGGGTTAATAAATTCAAATTCAAATACCAATAAAATACTTTAGTGCACGTTGTCAAGTTTTTAACTGACTTTCAAAGTCTGCGCATATTTTTGAAAATAATTTTATATAATTATATATTGTTGAAAAACCACATTATGCCTAATAAACATAAAAAATAATATAGTGTTCCATGTACAAATTTATCGACATTTTCTTGTGCAAACTTCCGTGTTTCTTTATAGTCACTTTTAGTAAAATTGAAAATTGAAAATAGCCGGGGTCAATCTGCCAGTCATAGTTATATCTACGACAACTTCTTTTACCTACCTTTCAAAAGTGTCAACATTTTGCGACCCCCAGGAGGTGTCTGATAGTTTCTTGACCATTAACTTACTCAAGCTGAACAAACTTATGAAATAATTTAAAATTAATACATATTTTGTACAACTGGCAAATAATTAAATAAAAACTGATGAACGATCCCAACACAGTTATACTTGTATCCTTAGTCACCGTAATACAAATACAATATAATAATTACCATAAAATCGGTGTCTCAACTCTTACCCTAATTTGTGTCAAATTTATAGACGTAACATCACCAGGAGACAAATTTGGATCATCAGACAATTTTTTCACTTCTTGCTTCCGGAACTCATAGAACTTATTTAAAATGTACGATACTTTTTCTCCAGCTGTATTTTTTAATAGCAAAGAACCGTGACCTGGTGTGCCAGGACAGTGGATAATTAAATCTGAAAAATAAAAATGTCATTAAAGTTTGTTATAGTATAGTAGTTCGTTAAGTCATACTAATTATGTTTTGGTTATGGCAAAAACGGGTACTGTGATATCCATGCAATGTGGGTGTTAGGACGCTGTGCAAACATCTCTTCAAAACGCACGAATATTAACTTTAACTGGTTTACGTTTCAGGAGAGTAACAAATTTAGCTCACTGTTCCCAAATTAATCTTATTTGTGTAAATATTTTTAACAATCCAGTCCACCCTTAAACCAGAAAAATGTTTAGTCGCTTACCTGCCTTGAAAATGATAGCTAGCTTTGCTATCATAAATAAAGATGTTTTTTTAGTGCCATGAGCGTAATTAATATTCCGAGGTGCGCACGCAAAAATAAAAGGCATTCATATTTTAACAGCAATTAAGTAGAATCTATTTTAAATCGTAATGTGAATTGTGATCCTGTAAAACCTATTGAAAACGTTTAGTTTTTTTTTTGTTATTTAGGGTGACCATGTCGAAAAATGTAGCAATTTATATATACACACACCGGCATAATTAGGGGAACGGGCAAAATTTACACTAAGTTTGACTTCAATTTTCTCTTGAACCCTTCACTTGATTTTGACTTTTTTTTTGTTAAATTGTAGCCTGGTTCTTTAAGAATACGTTAGAGATAATGCTGATTTCAAACAATTGGTCCTAATATCATATACAGGGCTAAAAAGAAAGTAATGTTTTTTTATCAATTTTTGGGACACTCTGTAGAGTGAACGTGTGATGTCCAGGCCCGGGTACCCGATTTAACTGAAGAAATGTAAAACTTTTAGTTAAATTTTAATCGTTCAAATGAAAAAGATAAATATTGGAAGTCATTTGCCCTTGGACTATAAATCCAAAAACCGATAGGAAATTCAAGTTCACTAGACACGGTTTTGCGCGCGGACTATTCCACCACTTAATTCGGCATTCATGCAGTTTCCCCCGAAAATCTTGATAAAAAGAACTCCATTGGTCAATAGGCGTTGCCAGAATTTTCGTCATCCAAGTCGAGGACCTGAGTGAACCTTGCAGTGTTACCTTGAAAAGCAATTGAATGACCTCATTTTGGTCCAGAGTGGAAAAAACCCAGTTAAAACGCGAAGAGACGTTGTCGGCGGAAAAGAAGCGTCTTGCGTCATCACCAATGTTCTAATTGCTGCAGGCAAAAATTTCGGATATTTCTGGGAGAAAGACACGCCTCGAAAGTTGCGAAATATCACGCGGTTCTTAGATGGCCGGAGATTCTGGATTTTTCTGGGGGACAAAACGCGTAAAAATTTCTGCTATCAAAGCATGATTATATCGAAGAAAAATAAGTCTTATTCTCCAGTCCAGTTGCAGTGGGTCACTATGGCCAAATTCAAAATGTTATAAGAAATATCAGATGTAGCGAGCCGCTATGCTGAATTTCATTTAAAAAGTTTAAAAATTAAATTAATAATTTTGTCATCGATAATAAGGTCTTAGTTGTGACCAAACCGAGAGTAGTGCCTTTCAGTTTAAGGGCTCGTGGAAATAACGAAATAAATAATTGAATTCATGTCAACGATTCGAAAAGTAACGGGGTGAACCATCGTCATTCATCGAGAGTTAAGATCTTCAAATCCAAGAAAAGGGAGCAACGGCGACAGGTTCCGAGTTCACGTTAGAGATAGACTGTAAGTTTAGTTATAAAAATTGTTAGTATATTTGAAAACATTTATCGGTGACTGTTTGCAAGAAATTCATGAATAATTCAGTATCACATTTCAGTATTCGAGTTAGACAGTAAATCTAATCTTAAAGCATACAAATTGTTAGTATATTTGAAAATCTTTATTGTTGACTTTGTGCAAGAAATTCATGAGTTTCAGTAAAACATTTCAGTACTCGAGTTAGACTGGAAATGTAATTCTTAAAGCATAAAAAATTACTGTATATTTGAAATCATGTAGCGTTGCCTGTTGGCAAGAATTTCAGGATTGTTTCGGTAAAAACAATTGAGGCAGAGTGCCAGTATATTGGGAAACGTTTAATGTAGTATTCGATAATTTCAAGAGTAGCCCATTAAATAATTAATGTTATAATACTTCGCATTTTATTTAATTAATTCACTGCAGACAAGAATATCGCTGACCGAAATTATTTTATTATTCCATATTTTTGACTGGCTAGGAAAATACAATATTTTAGGAAAGCTGATACACTGAAAAAAATTCACATTGTCTAATTAATAATACCAGTGTCATTTTCATTTATTGTGCCAGTTCTGATTGTCTGACGCTGTAGATACGAGGTCATATTAAAAATTTAAGCGAATAAATTTAGCCAGTATAAAAAAGCTCCCTTTCACTTATTTTATCAATTTCAAAACATCATTGATGTGGCTTATATTTATTTAATTATATTTAATATACTTGAGAATAGAAAGTAAGTGCTGGTAAGAGGCATAAAGTGGTTTTCAACTAGGTAGCGGAATATGGGTGGTTGCCCAAATGTAAAGGAAATTATTTTACGTCGAACTTAGGGTGTCAACACACTGGTACTGCGAACCCGTTTACAGCTAATGAACAAAGATTGACGAAACGGCCGAAAAATACAGTAAGTAAAGGATTAGGGTAAATCGGCGTTCATTACAAACGAATGAAATTCGATATCATTCGATAATGCCAAATTAAAGATTGATCCTTTCTGAACATTTTCTTTTTTTATTCACTCTGATACCTCGAATATTAAGGATGCTACAGGGTTTTGTTAAAAATAGTACTTTTTATGGGTCGATTAATTCCCTTAATCTTTGTAGAGTGAACGAATGATATTTGATATCATTCGATAACGCCAAATTAAAGATTGATCCTTTCTGAACATTTTCTTTTTTTATTCGCTCTGATACCTCGAATATTATGGATGCTACAGGGTTTTGTTAAAAATAGGGTCAATGAAGTTTCGTTAATCTTTGATATGTTATAGAGACCATTAAATCTAAATTTTTTATGACATTAAGTTTCATTCTTGATAGTTATCTATACAGAGATAAATAAACACGCTCTAATTTATGCACTAAAGCACAAATTGGACCAGTCCTAAGCATGGATCAAGTGTGAAGGAAGGCCTTCGAAAATAACATTTCACAAAATGGAAAACATAGAAGGGACTTTTATTTATCCCTGTATAAGTAACGGTAACACTGTCAGGAATGAAACTTTATGCCATAAAAAATTTTAGATTTAATGGTCGCTATAACATATTAAAGATTAACGAGAATTCATTGACCTTTAAAAAGTAGGCTAATGTACTATTTTTAACAAAACCCTGTAGCATCCTTAATATTCGAGGTATCAGAGTGAATAAAAAAAGAAAATGTTCAGAAAGGATCAATCTTTAATTTGGCATTATCGAATGATATTGAATTTCATTCGTTCACTCTACAGAGTATCCCAAAAAAATTTCTTTTTAGCCCTGTATATCACATTAAGACCAATTTTTTTAAAATCAGCAATACCTCTAATGAATTCTGAAAGAACCAAGCTACAATCTAACAAAAAAAGAGTTAAAATCGAGTGAAGGGTTCAAGAGAAAATTGAAGTCAAACTTAGTGTAAATTTT
>JAEQML010076235.1:0-13455 GCA_016904865.1 Pissodes strobi
CTGTGCATGCGGATTTGAAGCATGAGATCAGCACTATTGCCAGATTTTTCAGTTTTTAGCCACACAATTACTATGTGGAGAGCAAAGCTAAGAGATCTCGCAACAGTGTCGATACTATTATTCAATTCTGCAAGTGCATGCCCAGAACCCCACATATACCAAATTTTGTTAGCGCAACTTTAACGGTTTTAAAGACATTCCAGCGTTCCGGTACTTTTTACTAATCCCGTATAGCCGCGAGGTCATGAATTGTAAAATTTATATCTGAATATTTGAAATCAACTGCATAAAAGTTACTAAGACCAATGTGTATTTCTATTTCTATCAGGTAGTCTAAGGAATAACTGTTTATAATTTTTGTGCGCGAGAATCTATGTGTGTAAAATTTGTATTTGAATATTGTCAACCTTTAATTAGGTGACAAGTGTTTCTAGATCTGTCATATTCTGGTTTTTTTGTATTTTTGCTGTTAAAGTATGTTTAGATATTAAAAATATATTTTCAAAATACAGCATTTTTACTATAAACAAAAGTTATTGAATTTTGTCCAGTTTTGCCTATGCCACAAGACACTGTGCGGCCGTCAAAACATATGCCTCCCCAAACCATTATTGATCCTCCACGATAGGGATACACTTTTTGTACTGTACGCCTATTACGTGGTATCCCTGGAAAAGTAGAAACACGTGCTCTTCGACTGTCTGAAAATCTCGCATAAATTCATCAGTAAAATGGACCGTCCTCCATTCATCCCTCCAATAGATATGCTCCCTAGCCCATACCAATCGTAGCTGCATATGTAGCGGAGTAAGAGGAACTCGGCGCAGAAGACGTCTTGATTTTAAATTTATATCACCTAACCTTCTTCTTATAGTGTCGACGGATAAGGCGTTTCCTGTTGCCTTGAAAAAATCTCGTGAAAAATGTCTGCAGGTGGATAATAATGGATCTTCTCTTGGATTTGTTTTTTTGGGGCGACCTCTTCTTTGGCGTTCAACTACTGCGCCAGTTTCCTTAAAGCGACTGTTAAGTCTACTAATGACACTTTGTGAAACGTTGAACATTTATTTTCTGCGACATATTCTTGAGAACGACCACTTAGGAGCATGCCGACTGCCCGACTGGCTTGTTCAACACTTAACTTACTTCTTGCCATTATAGCACGAATTTAAATTTTTAGATTTCAAAGAGCCAGGACGTTGAACAAGCGGGACGGACCGTGTAAACTTTGTAGTCTCGAGCCGCGAGTCATCGAGCCAGCCTATGGCCGTCATACGTGTTCCATGTCTTTACGTTCTAGCAAAACTCCTCTAACGCTTCGGTGGTGCAATAGGCAGGGTGCTTGACTGTCATTCCTGCGCTGCGAGTTCGATTCCCACCGGTCGCGACAGATGTTTTGTTTACCTTTTTGTTAAAGATATGTTTTTTTTATTAATTTACCTTTTTCCTTAATTTTGGATTAGTTTGGGTTAGTTTCTGTTAGCCTTGGGTTAGTTTTGGTTAGCACTTGGTTAGTTCTTGTTGATTGAGCCCCCGTAGCGAGCGAAGCGAGCGGAGGGACATGCAAAGCCATTATAATACCCCGGCTGTTGAATCGTAACTAGGGATTTAGCGTCTCGTTTAGTTACAATATGTGCTAGCACAACAAACAAAAAAATTGGCGCCAGATTTCCCGTTATGTTCCTCAGCTGGCTCGCGGCTCAACGGCTCGAGACTACAAAGTTTACACTGTCCGTACCCGCTTGTGGACGTTGACACAATGTTGACATTCGTAAACAATGATTCCAGCTGGCTTAGGTAGAATGTGAAATGTATCGTAAGATTAGCTTTACGAGCGCCGTAAAAAATACAAAATTTCCAATAATTGATTACCATTTTGTTACGAATAAAAATCGAATATGGGTTCCTATCCTGAATTAAAAGGGAATATTATAAGTAATCCAAAACTTGAAAAAACTTGTCTCCACACTTCTTATCATACATGGTACAGCTCTATATTTTTTAGAGTTTTTGCATCACTTTCTTTCCCGCTCTGTATAATTGACAAGTGCCTCTCCAAGAACGTTTTTCAAACACCATGTAAAAGAAGAAAATCTGCGCTTTCTGGCGATGTCTCGCACTGCAAACTGCGTTAAATATTTAATAAAGTATTACAACTTAAAAATGAGTTACGAATTTTAATATCCCTAACTTTTAAGGAGCAGTTTATAAACCTTAAAGCAATAAATGATGCTACCGTTAATGAATATTTATGTTTACTAGGAAAATATGGCTTTGTACGATACATACAAACAACTACAAGATTCTTGCCTTGATCATTTTTTTATAAATAGCAAAGCCCAACATCTTAGTCTTGAATCATTTGTCTTGAATACTTACATAACCGATCACTACCCAATAATGTTAAATATAAAAAATAAGTTAGAAAATAACAAAATCACGGACAGACAAGCTAATGCAACAACAACTAAAGAAACAATCGACTATAACCTACTAAAACAAAACTTAACATCATGCAACTCGGCGGAGGTCCTGCAAGCAAAGGACCCAGATGTTGCTACTGATAAATTCGTGGCAATTCTACTTAACAATATTAATAACTCAAAAACAATTAAAAGCGGGAAAACTCGGCCAAAATAATGTAAAGAGTGGATAACCAATGGACTTATTACTTCTATAAAGCAAAGAGATAAAATAAAAACGAAATTAATAAAAAATATGACCCCGACTTAGAACACTATTATAAAAACTATAGAAATAGTTTAAATAAATTGCTCAAAAGGGTAAAGTATGGTTACTATAAAAAAAAGAAATAACAAAAAACAATAATAACATAAAAAAAATATCAAATAGTAAATAATGTAACAGGTAGCAAAACCAAAACAACAAAAAATTTAAAAATCTTAAATGATAAAAATGAAGAATTTGACAATGACAAAGACATGGTTGGCAACAACTATTAAATTAATGTTGGCGTGGACCTAGAAAAATAAATAAAAACTAAACCTCGGCCTCATCAATTAAACTTGAACAACAACGCAAGCGCTTCTATGTACTTAAAACCTATAACAGAACTGGAAATTATTGAGTATATTTCATCCTTAAAACAAAACAGTGCCCCTGGTATGGATGGAATATCCAGCAAACTAATAAAGGTCATACACCCACAAATAATCATGCCCGTGAAGCACATTATAAACCTGATTTTCAAAACTGGTATTGTACCACATCACTTCTAAGTTTCTGTTGTAACCCCAATTTATAAGTCAGGTCCTGTGAATAAAATCCAAAACTACCGACCGATCAGCCTTATTAATGACCTAGCAAAAATATTTGAAAAAGCACTTAAATGCAGACTTGTTAGCTTCTTTAAAAGTAACAAAATTCTCTCCACGAGCCAATATGGCTTCACCGAGGGATTCAGTACCGCTGATCCTATACAACACCTTACATCAGAGATCACCAAAAATTTAAATGCCAGTATAAAAACAATTGTAGTCTTTATGGATCTCGCTAAGGCGTTCGACACAGTGTCTCATAAACAACTACTTAATGTTCTAGAACATTATGGAGTCAGGGGCGCTGTGTTGAGCGTCTTCGAGAACTATCTTTCGAACCGATGCCAACATACTAGGATGAACAATACCACTAGTTCTCCAGAAATAATAAAAACAGGTGTGCCCCAAGGGACCATATTGGGCCCCATTTTGTTTATAACGTATATATACTCACTCTTGGGTATGGAACTTGAGGGTGATGCTGTGTCATATCCTGATGACACAGCCTTGATTTTTAAGGGTAAACATGGGATGAAAATAGACAAAAAGTTGTAACTGGGTTTAATTGTGTTAAAAATTGGCTGGATAGTTTTAAACTTTCATTGAGCTTGCAAAAGACAAACTATGTTGCATTTTCCCCAATTAATAAAAACAGACCAGACTTCGACAGAATTTTTATTAATGAATGTTATTCAATTCACTCTTGTGAGAAAACTAAATATCTGGGAATAGTAATCGATCAACACCTGAAATGGACATATCATATTGTTACGGCTAGCCTAACAACCATCCGAACGTTTTTGTGCTACCCTATAAAACTAGCCGCCGCCGTGCCGCTGCGCTCGCTTCTATGTCTGTATGAATCATCGCCCGGCCGGCCGCGAAGTTTCAGGATCGCTGGAATTATCTCGATGGCCTCGTCGAGATCATATAGAGTGGCCTCGGAATACTTCCCGAATATTCGTGATAGATTTAAGATTATATATAAGCAGACCTAACGCGAATGTTAGTTAGTCAGTTAGTTAGTTCAGTTAATCATTGAGTGTTGAATAGATATTAGTTGTAAAGTTATAAGAACTAGTTTAGAGTGTTAAATTGTATACAGTGGTAGTGAATAAAGAGAGTATTATTTGAAAATAGCAAAGTTGTAATTCTGTTAAGAACCCACGGGAAAAACGTAACAATATCAACTATGTGGTAACCAAGATAAGAAAACTTGTATATAAATTTTACATCTTGAGAGGAATTCTAAGTGAAAAACTTTCTATTTTAATCTACAAAGCTCTAGTTGAGTTCTTGTTACGTTATGGGATTACGGCTTGGGGTGGTACCTATAAAACAACCTTAAAACCACTGCAAGTTGTTCAAAACTACGTGCTAAAGGTTATATTCAGAAAAAATAAATTACACCCTACGGAACAACTATATAACAAAAACTTTTCAATATCCGTCAACTTTTTATTTTATCTGCATGTATATATATGCACAAAAAAGAGAAGTCAGCATGTTAATCACCAACATAACACACGCAACAAATCTAATAGAAATGTAACTATACCAAAGAGTCATACGACTTTAAACCTCAGATCTTTATGTAGTTTTGCTTCAAAATTCTATAACTTGTTGCCCGTCACTATAAAAAATATAGCTAAAACAAACTTATTTAGTAATAACTGCAAAGAATTTATTCTTAAAAATTATAAGCTTTTTGATAATATAAGATGAATTATATCACTGTAGAGTTTGTATTGTTGCAAATTTAATGATCCCTTAATTTATTTATTTTTATTTTGTGTCCGATTGTCTCGGGATCTGGGTTGATTGGCTGTGCTTGTCGTAGCAGAGTAATTTAAGAATAATTTAAAAATAGTTGTATATACTTAAAAAAAAAAGAAATAGTACTACTTGTGGCACATACAGGCATACACGTTATGGCTAGGTGCCTCTTAACAAATTTTGTTAGAATTTAATAATGCTTTTGTAGATGATCCAAGATTGTAAATAATTGTAACAAAGATTGATGAATCATAGTTAAAATATCAGAAATTTGCCCTTATAATTCCTCTATCTTGCGATAAATTAATGAAATAAATTAAAAACAAGTCATATATTAAGTATTATATTACAAATATGAGTGATGGTATCATGTGAAATGGAGATTATCAATATAATTAAATTACAAATATAATTATTTGAAGTGAAGATTAGTAATGAAAATTAAAATTAATGTAAGAGATTAAAAAAATTTATTTATGACAGATAAAAAATTGAATACAGTTGGTCTTTACAATATGTTTATCTTCTGACTGACTGATACTTAACTTCGTTCAATTATTCTGTAACCATGCGATCGTATTGGGACCTCTACTGGAATCGCTTCTGCCTGTTCCCAAGTTATTATCAATTGGGTTAATCGAGGACTTATTGGTTCACCAAGTATTGACTCCCTTTACAGGTCTGATACAGCGACGTGTTTCCTTGCTCAGTTGTGTAGTCAGGTAGATTTATAACATGTAAGGAGAAATAAACAAGTCTTCTTAGACCAATGTATACTGCTAATTAAATAATATTCAGGGAAATATCATGTGAACATCAGTGACACTGTTAAACACATGAGGAAGCAATCAACAATGTGAAAATTTACTGGTTAAAGCAGATATAATCAGAAACTTGAATTACAATGTTAAGTTGAGCAAAAATTATAAATATCTACTGCTACTCAAGATATCCTTTTCTTTACTTTAAAATATGATATTCAAAAGAAAATAATGAATGGAATAACGTTCCAAAATAGTGACTGTCGGTAAATCTAAATAAAAGATAACTTGAATTTGATAATAAATAGAAAAATAGAGCTACAACCTCTAATAACGAGTCTTATAACTCAAAATAAGTAATTGCTATTACTTTTATTTCGGCCCTTGGCACATGAACGATAATTGAGCGTAATTACGCCTCAATTTAATTAAAGATAAATATAAGACAGTCACTATCTCGCATCGAGATAGAAATTTAGATAAAAGATAAAAAACCAGATAAATTTACATATGTGAGATTAACCTCTCATAAATGCAAAGTAATGTCGGTACATCAGTGTTGAGGCGAGACAGGCGAGTGCTAATAATTATATGCTTGATGTAACAAATAAATTGAAAATTTAATTAAATGAGCCTGAAAAGAAAAAAATATTAAAACCGGCAATACTAAGAGGGAAAATTCGGAGAAATTCTTGTAACGCTTAGTTCCCACAAAATAAATACAAACCTAATTTACATAAATCTCCAAGTTCACTTTAAGCTCATCTTTAAACTCACACTAATCTCCAAGTTCATAATCGGTGGTACAGTCTTAAGTGCAGGAACAATGGCGGCCCCCAGCTTTTAGACAGTAGACCTTTGGTGGGTTAAAATGCCTGAGCACCACGTTATAATGCCCTGATGCTGGATCTTAGTGAGATTCGAGCAATAGCCACGAATTGCTCTCCTCCCCGCTGTAACCTATTGAGAAAACGGAACGGGAAACCAAAAAAAAAAAGAAATACCACAAAATAACAAGTCTATATTCAGTATTGGTGACTTTACTTTTGAATTAGTTAAAAAAAATAATTGCTACAAGAAAAATTTCTTATATTTGTACCTCACAATTAATATATAAATATACTAAAGATGGAATATTAAAAGTAACGGTTTAAATTTAAGTAGTACTTTATGTTATATCTACGGCGCCCTATAAATACGAAGACGTGATCACGTGTCGTTTACATGCCCTTAATTGGTGCTATCAACCTATACGGTACAAAATATGATAACTTCTTCTACTTCTACACTCTAAATAACTCTAATCAATAAGCGAGAAATTAACGTGCTAGTTCAAATGTACTAGAGATTCATGTAAATACAATATTCATTAGTGTAAGTACAATATCGACCTATTAATTAGTATCGGTACCAAAGATAAACCTACATGGGTACGCATCGATATGCTATGTTGATATACGAACAGTTCCAAACATATTTATATCATACAACGCTGGAAAAATATAAAACACGCAATCAAGACTACGCCGAAAAGAAGTAAAACACGCAATCAAGACTACGCTGAAATTAATTAATAACACGCCAATACTACCCGGATTAGCTGGATAATCCAGTATACCTAGGCTAACTATTCAGAATAATCCGTTACTCCCAAATAACTTGAAGGTCGCTATATTTTAAATCAAGCAAAACCCTTAATCACCTTCATTAAACAAATTCACCGAAACTTTAATTTAAGTAGCCCTAAATCACCAATCAAATAAAACACAATAATAAAATGAAATAAAAGAAAAATTCCAAAATACACTAGTTAATATCCTAAAATAAGACTTATCTGATACGTTACTAAACCACCAGTGAGTTCATCCAGGATCCAGGTGTTCGTCAAATCACTGGAGCGTCAAGGTCGAGAAGACACTCCGTAAGCGTTGAGGCTTGGACCAGACAGCGAGTCACGCGGTTGACTTGATGGTTACTCCGAAACCACGTGTAGTTCGGAGGAGTCTCGATATGCAGTCTGGAAACCCAGGAAGGAAACCGGAACATAAGGAAAATCAAAAGATCCAAAGATAAAATTCCAAAAATCCAAAATTAAAAGTCCAAAAAAACAATCCAAAAACCCTTGAAACAAATAGGGCAAATTAGAACAGTGATCAAGCCAAAATATGAAGGAAACAGGTACGGAACCTCAACCAATAACAGATCCAAACAATATCTGTATCAAAATTACTCAAACAACATACCTTTAGATGTTAAACGGGGTTCAAGCGTGTGCAGGTGGTCGAATCTACAAATCTTCCTTCATCTACAATCATCCATCAGACAAGAAACCATCGACGACCACAATCCTGCTCAAGGGCTTCGTTGAATAATCCCCTAACTAGGGCACTGTATATTTCACACTAAATATCAGTATCTCAACGAAAATTCTCAATTTGAGAGCTAGGCACTGAAACCTACTGGTTCCCTCAAGATCACATAAAGACTAAATTGGCTTGCTCCGAAAATGACGAGGCTAGCAGCATCACCGGCGCATGCCATCTTGCCAACAGCGTCCCTATTTGTGACAAAGTACTAGAAAGTTATGATGTCATACTACCGGATTCGCCAAATCAAAGCGATAAAGTAATAAAGTAACTCACTATCGAAATGATTTGAATCATTTAGAACTTACTTTTCAAATGCTTAGCGGGAATACATAACCCACGCGTTATGCGGTAGTCCAAAATTACAGTCAACACACGCCACTAATAGCATTATGCCAAATAAGGCATTAACTTGACAACCGTGTCGACCGTGAAGACCACCTGCTTGTCCAGAAAGCTGTCAATTATACCGCCAAAATTACCCCCACAGACTATATGAAACATAGAACAATTTCCTTGGCGTAGGACAGGATCTCCTCCGAGCTGAAATATTATCGAACTTTAATACCAAATAATCAGCGGAGTACTCCGTCAATCTACAAGCCTAGAGTGTTAAACTTTGATACCATCGAACACAATCAGCAAATTCAAGCGTATGATAGCTAAATCCTACAGTAAAATCAACGCGAATTAGAATGGTTCTCGAGTCGATATCAACGGACGGATCCGACGCGACTTCCACCGATCGTCTATGAGTCTATGGTCCAAATCCGAAGTGACATGACATACTTCTAACAACCGTTAATGTTTCATTCCCAAAATGAAAATATTCCGTAATCACCTAAGCAAAACAATATATTATCAAGTATAAATCAACGAGAAAACTACCACGGAATGACCAACAAATGTATAACAAGTAAGTTATAATTTCAGTGCTAGATATCCCTAAATAACCTCACAATATAACCGCATTACATTTCAACTAGGTAATCCGCCAATCTGTAACCAATCTATAACCATTGTTCTCTTTTAGACACAGCCCTCCCAGGAAGGCGAAAATACATTCCAGATGCTTAAAATATCTCGAACCAGCAATTAAGATCCATAATTAGCAAGGTCGAAACCAGAGGATGGTCGTCAAAGTGTAGTATCGAACTGAAATAATGAAAACAAGCCAAGGGATTGACGAAATGTCCCTTTTCCTCCATTTAGAAGGGCAGCACAATAACACAAAATCAAGATACAACGAAGCATTGTCGTTTTAGCTGGAACGATAAACCGTGTGTGTAAAGTTAATCATTCACAAGAAGGCCTGCGCATTTGATATATTATATAGTAATAAATATGAAATATTTGCTTTAGAATACCTAGTTTAATGGATTGGGTTCCATGCATTTCCAATACTAGTGCTATTGTGATGTTTATATAATTTTTGTAGTCTATTTAAATAAATAATATGATGTTTGATTATTTTCCCTCTAGAAATATGTCAATCTATGGTCGTCCAACATCAAGTTTTTTTTATTTAGATCCTTCGCCATTTCGTCCATGAAAATGAATTTCCTTATAGGTCATCGTATGAAATCCTAGCCCTTTACATTCTACTAGAAATGCAATTTACTACCTTTGCAGGAATATATAGAATTTACTCCGAGAACTCACCCAAATAATACTGTTCATTTTGAAAGGAAATACGTACAACATTGTGCGTGACCACTAAACGATGAAATAATTACGTTGTCCGTAAGTTTGGACTAAGCCTCTTTCAAATTACATGAATTTGATTAATAAGAGACGCAAATATTCACCAATAAATCGGTATTCTTACCCAAGAGGTCATGAAAATAATAAAAAATTATTGAAGATGTAAGCTAATTAAAAATGGAATATAACAATGCTAAATTCTTGCTTAAGTCGAATAAGACTAAATGAATCATAAACAATTATTAATTAGGGTCAACCGGGGCTATTGTGATACACCAACCAATAAGATGTTTAGTGTAAAATGTATTACAAGAAGCATTACAACAAACGCCTCATATTTATTTTTGATAAAAGATGAACAAATTTGGCAAAAAAAAATATTGGAAAAAGAGCGCTTTTTTCTACCACCTGCGACCTGTGTAAACTTTTCTTGGCACTGATTTATACAGCTATATTAAATCAGTTTTATCACAGAACCTGAAAATATAAGTTTTGAGCTTTGTTTTACTTTAATATTAGTAAGCTTAACCATTAGCTGAGATAGCTTTATTAGCTATGTAAGTTAAGGGGCTATTATGATACACAACTTGGGGCTAATGTGATACGCGTGGTGGGGCTATTATGATACAAGTACCTACCACCATATTCATCCCTAAGAAAATAAAATGTGAGCGGTAGTGACAAGAAGACTTTTAAAAAGAACGAAAAAGACATATGTCTAATCGATACCGAAGCAATTATTGCCAAACTACCTTCTCCTAACTGCGTTTTATCTGGAAACAGAAAAATTTGTGTTTGATAGTATAGTGCCAGTATATGAGGCAATTTAGTGTTGTGTTTTCAGTTTATGCTATTTCATGTTTATGTTTTATTAAAATATAAACAATTTATCGTTGTGTTTTTAGTTTTTCGTGCTATTTGATGTTTATGCTTTATTAAAATGTTCTCTAAGGATGTAGGCTTTTTTTATATTGTTACCTTTGGCTTACCTTACCTTTTATACAATGTTTTAATGCTTTAAAATTCATATATTTTTGCCTTTTTTATAAATGCTAAACTTCACCTCTTGTATCTTTAGAACCAACAGTCATATCAATACCAAATTTATAGGGGAATATGATAAACGTCTGTAGTGTATCAAGTAATCAAGTGAAGTAATAACACTTAAGATAATGCAGTTAAAGCACTGTATCAGATTAGCCCCGTTGTGTAACAACCCCAAACGAGGGGCTATTATGATACACAGTTGTTTTTACAGTTTTCCTCTTAAGTCTACATAAGTTTTTATATAAGAAAACTGAAGGGAATGCAATTTTGTACCGCATAAGATCTTAAAGTGTTACTTAAATAAAAAAAAATAACATTTTTTTTGAAACTTTAATTTTTGTATCATAATAGCCCCGGTTGACCCTATGTATTTCAAAATGAAAGAATTAGTTAAATATACTGCAAGATGAATCAAATATTTCAAGATTAAAAATTAACACTTACCCGTCGGCGTCTCGACACAAGATACCCGATCTCGCTTTCAAAATTCAAAACGCTGGACAAAATATGCTTGCCGGTGTTTTATTGGCTAATTTATATCATGTGATTACCACTATAAATCACGCAGCGTCAAGCCATAGAAATACCTAATATTAAATATAGCAATCTATAGTCAATTAAATTCATGAATTGTAGGTATAAAATAGCGTACTGCGCTTCCTAAAATTGCTAACCACTCGAAATAAACCCATTCGTGAATAGATGTCACTGGCAACTTAAATCCCAAATATCGAAAAACATTCGTAATTGAACTGAAATTTTAGTGTAGCGGAATAAGCATATATTCCGTTACAAATTGATACAGCAAGTGGCATTTTATGAAACCAATTTTACGAAAAACGATAAATTATTATTTGTTACAATTTGTTATCCATATATCAGCTGGATGGTTTTCGCTGGAACATCATCTGTATACGGATTGATTTATATATTTATTTACTGCAGCTTTTAATTATTTTTTTTTTAATTTTAGCTACACAAGCAGCGTCAAAAACACTTTTGGAAGCAATAGGAGAAGTCTATGAAAGTCAGTGGACGGGACATGACCAACTGTATATCCAAACACAATCGGTAGATATGTTGTGGCAGGACTTTAGTCATAAATTAGCTGACCAGGTTCTTTTACCTTTAAATACTTACCAGTCACAGTTTCCAGAGATGAGGGTAAGTTCAAATTGACCAATACATTAATGTGATAAAAGTAAAATAAATTTGTAACTGGGTGGCCGGGTATTGTGTAGAAGTAGTTTCCAGTTATTTGAAGTTACTAGTAGTATTTATACATGAAAAGTAGGCTAACGCAAAAATGTGTTTTGATTATGAAAAACATGCTTTTTAGTAGTTGATAAGCGCAGGTTTTGGACCAAATTAGGGATACTATTTATAGGGATACTATATCATTATCCCCCTACCTAACTTCATACCGCTAGTCCTCCCACCTAACCTCACATTACAAGTCTCCCTACCTATTTTCAAACCATTATCCCTCTACCTCACTTCATACCGCTAGTCCTCCAACCTAATTTCAATTTGCAAATTCCACCCACCACTCCTCATCTTTTTAAATAGGAACGCTACAATTTTCGATCATTGAATATGTCAGTCCCATCGATTTGTCTTGGGATGAAAGGAACTGTGAACACATTGCTGTGCTACGCCATCCTCAGATATCAGCACCAGTTGATTTCTCTTGGGATGAGGGATTTTGCGAATCTTATAAACCATTAGAATACGTGTTAAGTAATCCAGTTCTTCGCTGTTTACCACCAAAGTTGTGCAAGAGTGCAAAAAAGAAATTTCGAGAAGAGGAAAGAAAACGATTTCAAAAATTAGAAGCTAAACAACAAAATCAACCATCTCCACCTATTGAGAACAAAACCAGTTATCAACGAAAATCGCAGACTACGCCAGTTAGGATCCATAATACTTAAAAAAAAAATTAATTGTTGCCCTGGTGTTAATATTTTTTTATCTCATGTAAACGGAGAGAGACAATTAATAGAATTTACCTCTGAAGAACTGAAAATTATTCCGTTGGATTACTTAATCAAAAAATGCAAACCCTCTCGAACTATTAAATATTTGGGGAAAATTGCCAAGTGCATATAAAGCCAACTTTAACCTGCAAATAAAATTGCCTTGCTTTATTCATTACAACAGACCTGATTGGCGCACTGAAATAGATGGCCCTTCTAGCTCCCAGAGTAATTGTGTATTATGTAATAATCTAAGTTAAATACCAATAATTAAGTATTCAAATACATTTTTGAAGTGTGCATAGACATAAAAGAGAATCATGTGCTTTTCGGGAAAAGTTGCTGTCCGATTTTACAAGCGAAGATTTCAAGTTCCTGCCATTGCAATGCCTAATAAACAATGTGCAACCTTATGAACTATTAAATATTTGGGGAAAGCTGCCAAATGCATATAAAGCCAACTTTAACCTGCAAATAAAATTGCCTTGCTTTATTCATTACAACAGACCTGATTGGCGCACTGAAATAGATGGCCCTCCTAGCTCCC
>JAEQML010076236.1:0-13454 GCA_016904865.1 Pissodes strobi
TATATATGTCGTTTTTAATTCCTAATTATAGTTGTTTTACCACAATATATATTATTTTACTGCTAAAATGCCAACCTGATAAGAAAAATAGTGTTTAAGTTTGTTTTGTTATTATTTATCGTGGTCGTTAAAAAAAATAAACTCCGCATATTTAAAGGTTTCTAACATATATTGTTGCTTTCCCTCACACTTTATCCGTACTTGGGACTAGTCCAAATTATATTTTCCAAAGCCACAATTTGGAGTGTGTTTAAAAGCCAACAGGCTACAACAAGAACGAGGAACAATAACACTAATAATAAAACATTAAAAGCTATTTCTTTTTAACGCAAGAAGTATAGTCTTGAAAAAGACCGATTTATTATAAAATATTTTATTAACGATAATTAGTGAGGGCCTAAATGTTCGAAATGACGGCCATCTTGTTCAATGCAGGACTGGATTTTTTTCTTGTGTCGTCAGCACGCTTGCTTCGATTTCAGCCACTTAGATGTTACGACCGGCATTTGTGATCCGTTGAATCATATCTTCCCTTCTTGTGGGTCGGGTTACATAGACCAGGTCTTTTAGATAGTTAGGTCCGGAGACCTTGGTGGCCATGAAAATAAACTTCCTCGTCCTATCCATTTTTTCAGAAAAGTCCTATTTAAGAAATCGCGAACTCTCGCTGTGTAATGAGCTGGGCATCCATCATGCTGAAACCAAGTATTACGACGAGTTTCGAGAGGAACATTTTCCAAAAGGACTGGAAGTTCATTCTCTAGGAAATTTAAGTAGGTGTCCATTAAGTCGTTCATTGAATATCCAAGGGCCAACAATTTTACCGCCTATAATCCCGCACCACACGTTTACAGACCAACGACCTTGGTTTTAAATCTGCTGCATCCAGTTGGGATTTGTGTGTAACCAATAGTGCATATTGTGTCTGTTTAAGCTCCCCTCGCTACGAAATGTGGCCTCATCTGTCCATAAAATTCGTAAAAGAACCTCAGGATCCTCTTGAATCATATTCCATAGCCAGTGGCAATAATCTAATCTACGGTCCAAATCGTCGTTCGTTAATTCCTGGTGTAACGTAATGTGATATGGATATAACCTGCAAGAAAAACATAATTTTTTTACAACCGTTATTTGTAAAAAAGTGTCACTTTATGCTCCTGTTTCATAAAATATTATTAAACTAACCAGATTTTATCGATATAATGTCGAACTTATCTAAAAACCAATGAATGCCGCTTCTGCAATGTTACCGGTAATTACTTACTTGTTTTCCCTCAGAATACTTAGAGCAGTAGTTCGAGTTATTCCCAACTCCCTTGCAATTGCCCTGGTACTTATATGAGGATCAAATTGCAAATATGCCAAGACATTTATAATATTTTCTTCAGTTCGTGCTCTTCTCCTTCTATATATAGGACGATGAATGCTTCCTGTTGTTCGAAAGCGATTAATGATTTTAAGAAAAACCTTGACAGTCTGATGACGCCTTTCAGGATACTCCACCGCATAGACTCTAGCGGCAACCGATGCATTATCATTGCATTGAAAATAAGTACGAAATATATCAAACACTTCTGCAGGTGGAAAAGGCATACTTCTTTACGAATAAAAACACCAAAATATGTCATACAGTATAAATAGCTGCAATCTTAATATGATTGTCAACTAGGCAGCAACATTATAATGATTGCTGCTTTGTTTTCCAAAACATATTTGATTTTTCAAAAAAGTTATAATTTTGTGTGAACGGAAAAGCAAATCAAACGTAATGAATGGATATTAATTATTATTCAAATCGTTAATATAATTTTAGTATTTTAACAGTAAAATAATATATATTGTTGTAAAACAACTATAATTAGGAATTAAAAACGACATATATACCGAAACATTCCCTGAAATATGATTTTTTTTTCGTATCTTAAATTACTTTTATTTATAATTTAGATTAGCAAAGAGATATTGAGATGCGGTTTTCACTGACGTGTTAAGCTCTCATTTGGCTATCTTTAGCTGTAAAAAAAGTGATATAGTTGCATTTAAAATTTTTGAGAAAATCTCTCTTATTTGTGGTTATGTTAGAAAACGCCCTCTAGCGGCAACGTAAGCAATCGCAATCAGCTTGTTCACAGAGCATCTGATAGCTTAAGAAAAATCTCTTTTCAACGACACTCAGTTTGTTGAAATCCGTTGAGCGGTCTTGAAGTTATAGACATTTGTTTGGAAAAACATTTGAAAATCGCCTACCACTTTATTTGAATAGATAGAGCAAAAAGTTATTAACAAAAAAGAATCAAATTTGTCTCAGCCTTAAAACTAGCTGCATTTCAAGTATTCTTAATTGGTGAAAATTTGGAAAAAAACAACTTGTCTAATTCCAGATAGCGCGTACGTCACCTGGCGGCCATTTTAGAAACTTACAAATATTTTCCAGCGTTTTCTCTTGGCCATATTAGTTACAAAATTTTTTATAGCAAGTCTCTACGATAATTACTTTTCGAGATATGGCCGCGTGCCCTTCTTAACTGACCACCCGGTACATATCCAAACTGTGGCTGAGAGGTTGAACTCTGCACTTTTCGCCCTTCGCTCTCTATCAGGATGTTCCTCAAGGTCCACACTCAAAATAGCTCACTTTGGTCTTTTTCACTCAATTTCTTCCTATGCTATATTAGCAAGGGGGCATATACCCCAAGCAGATCGAGTATTTAAACTGCAGAGAAAAGTCATCAGAATCCTGGAAGGTCTCAACTACCAAGACTGTTGTAGGGAAGCATTTAGAGCTCACGGCATACTTACTATTCCTTCTTTATACATCCTTGAGAATTTGCTGCATATTCACAAAAACAGAGGCGATTATATGACTCATGCAGGGGTTCACGGACATAATACTAGATCTAGAGATAGGCTGGTTCCCATGTACCAACGAATCGTGAGGTGTCAGAATGGTCCAGGATACTGGAGTGTTAAGCTTTTCAATAAATTACCTTATGATGTGCAAAGTCTACCCTATGTACCCTTCAAACGCAAAATAAAACCACTTTTGGTTAAAAACTCTTTTTATTCACTCCAGGAGTTTGTAAATTTTAACCTTTAGACAGCAGACTGTTAAATGTGTTGATTTTTAAAAATTTTTACACCTTATATATGTTGTTTTTTTAAAATTTTGTACGCCTTATGTTTTTTTTTTATTTTATCCACTTAGTTTAGTTAGTAATAATAGGAGTTCTATCGAATTTTATATTTTTTATGTGACTTGTGTAAGTACTATTTTGTACATTTAACATAAATAAATAATCTAATATAATCTAATCTAGCTCTCGTAAATAAAAATCACGTACAGAGTCTTTTAACTAGGACTGAAAAGCGGCTTACTTTTGACCTTCCCTGCATTTTTGAAAAAATCCGATACAGCCAATCGATTTTTTTCTTGAATTAAAAAACGTCACCAAAAACATTTGAACCAAAAGCGAAAGACTTGCGCTATGGATAGGGTTTATACGGACCATATTATTATGCGATTTTTGAAAAAAATTAATTTTTTATGTCCATTTTCATAAAAACATTTAATATTGCAATAGCTGTTTTGATTACATTTTAATGTTTTATAAGTTATAATTAATTAATTAATTAATAAATTAATTATTTTAGTTTTTCTTCTCCCCCCTCTCCCGGCCGAACGGTGAGGGGTCCAGTTTTTGTCCAGGATCCTCATTTTACCCCGGCTACATGTCCTGAAAATTTCAGCCCTCTAACTATACTGGAACATGCTTAATTAAACGGGCGTTTCACTTTGATAAGCATTTTTTCGGACTTTACCCTCGCTAAATAAGTCTCACTTCAAAAATAACAATTTTTTGAAATAAGAGCTTACAGATTGTTAGGGCCATTCTATACGGGCAGTTGAAACGCGGCTGTTTTGCCGCTAGGAACAGCCCATTTAAAGAAAACTTATGCTTTTAAATGACGCTATCTACATGAGCGTTTTTGCTGCTTCCTCAGTCGGCGTTGAAACAGCCAGTAGCCGTTGCAACGCCTCTGGAGGCGTTGCGGCCGCTAGCGTCATAAACGCGAATCAAACTACACGAAGCGAAAATACGCGGTTGTGCCGCATCTACGCCGGAGTGACCTTTGCAGCTGCAAAACAGCCGCGTTTCAACTGCCCATGTAGAATGAGTCCAGCGTTTTGGTCGCTGTTTAACAGTCGCGTTTTGACAGTCACGTGTAGTTTTGAGAAATTTGGTGCGGTGCTGTTCTACAAATGCCAAGAAAATGCAAGAGAGGCAAGAATAATTATTGCCATGTCCATAGAAATATATCCGTCAATGCAATTCTAAGGATAAAAAAAACCTATTTGAGGAAAATAAGACTTTACATATTAGAAAAAAAAAATCCACAAAGAATTAGTCGAGACCGTGCCATTTTAAATTGTTTTCAAGTGAATCGAAATCAATTTCGGATGCAGTCCGGGACGTTCAGTACCGCGGCGCCGGCGGTGCGGTGTAAGATGCAGAAAAGTTACCTAAGGAACTGTTCATAGAACTTTAAAAAATCAGAAATTTAAGCCTTTTCGTATCCTCCCACTTACAACATCGGGAGCATTCAATAGGCATAGTAGTCATCACTGGGCCGTTGGAAATTCAAAAGATTTTTAGACTACTAAATTTCAAGGGAGGACTTCTATCCATGTTTGGTGTGGCATAAAAAAAAAATTGGGACCAATATTATTTAACGGGACATTAAATGGACAAAGATACTATAAGTTTTTAGAAAACGAAATTCAAAATAGATTGGAAGATTTGCTAGTCGCAGAATAAGAAAATTTAATTTGGCAACATGATGGAGCGCCTCCGCATGCCGTGCGTGATGTGGTTAACTTTTTAAACCAACGCGACGCTATAATCAATGGATTGGACGAAATGGAGCCTATGCTTGGCCACCCAATAACCCCGACCTTTCAGTTTTAGGCATATTTCTTTGGAGTCGTTTAAAGAACACGGTATACAAACATAGAAACGAAAATATTGAAGATGTCAAGCAACAAATCGTTAAAGAAATAACTTCCCTTAACCAGGAAAATCGCATTTTAGCAACCACCAAGCCATCTAGCAAAGTCGACGAAAGTATTTCCGGAATATTGACTACAATATAGAATCAGAAATAATAGATGCTGATGAACAATGGGAGACTACTAAAGAAAGACAAGATAAGATATCTAAAAAAATAAAATGAGAACTAAATATGCAGGATAAAATTACAGAAATTATGTGGAAAAATTAATTAGTGTTAAAAAATCTTCAACAACTCCTGTAAAGAGAGGACTTCTAAAACTTATTGTAGTGATTTATTCAATCTTTTTTTTTAAATTGGAGGTAGTCCTCGCCAATCCTATATCTTAGTTATGTTAAAATATCTCAAGAAAAATGATACTGAAGATCTGAAGATCCAAGATAAAGGAGTGTAAGTATATATTCAAAATACCTAAATTTAAATGTTAGGATTGCTTGAAGTTTTACTTAATATATGTGCCACAACTCACAGACTTATAAGTACTATTTCTTCGAATAAACCAAGAGAGACATTTGATCAGCCAGACCAAATCAAAGTATAAGATTGGCATCCATGTACCAAGAAAGGATAAATGCTCCAGGTGCGAAATGATCGAAACTTTAAGAGAAAATCGAACTGAATATAAGATGATGAAGAATATGCAGCACATATTCACGGAAACGAACCGGCCAAAAATATCTTTTTAGAAAAAGAGTAAAATAATTCGGAAAAGCAAACGTTTCTTGTTGCTAGCTTTGACTTACAAAAGCTTCTCGCAACACTGTATGCCGCTAGATTTCTCCCGCAAATATGCAGTGTATATCTAACTTGTGTGTGTTAAAGTTCTACCAGATATCGACAGCGTTCTCTCTGGGGCGAGAAGACAGGCAAAAGACGCTAGAACAAAATTGCACAACCTTCTGTAATGTATAAAGTAGCGAAAATTCTTACAGGGAATTATACCTCTTTAGTGATAACCGTGAGGCCCAGTCTCCAGAACAAACAAAGCTAAGTTTTTAATGAGCAGGTTTTTTATAGGTCATTCAGTATTTATAGACAAAAATAATATAAAATTATTAATTGTATGCAGTAATAGAAAAAAATTTAAACATTATTTACCAAGCCTAGGATTGCCACCTCTCTTATGAGCATCACCAGGAATATGAACGTGCCGGAGTCTAACAATTTGCAGCAAAATAGCGCCGCAGGAGTATATGTTTGCCACAGTAGCACAGAATAGTGACAGTAGTAACTGCTTAATTTTATGCAAATATTATAAAAACTTTTTTTCTTTACCCATTTATTCTACTGCCGTAATAATATAATATAAATCATCGGCGATTTAAATACCTATTATATTGACACCCAGTCATAAATCATAAAGTCATTATCGTCTTAATAGCTTGCATGTTAGGTCATTCAGAACAAAACCAACAAACACTAACCAAAACTAACTGAAAATATGCCCAATATTCGTGATGGTTTTTTAATGCTTAAACTTACAAACTGATGTCAACGATTACCGTACACATCACCTAACGAAGATTCGTGAAACATACCCGATAAAAATAGTATTTGTACTTAAATCTCATTGAAGATCAGTAGTAAGAGATGAGATTTATCCACTCCTAAAATGACGCTTTGCCACCACGTGGTAATCAACATGCTTTCTTGCATTCAACAGTGTGTTGTTGGCGACTGATCAATAATCGCAGAATAATGCGCATAAGACCATTTTTCATGAAATACATGTTGCCGAGCTGACTGATATTTATTCAGTCATAGCCTAAACACCTCGCAAATATAACTGTAACTCTTTATTCCTAATTAGCTCATGAACAAAAGAGGAGTATTATGTTTGTAGAACCAAAGACTGGAATTGTTAAAATCATATGTTTAAATAAAATAAGTAAATAAATTTCATACTTCAATCGTGACAATCTATTAAGTTCGAAGCAGAGTGGTTTTTTAGAGAATCGGAAAGAATGACGCATGCGATATTTGGAAAACTTCCATCAGAAACGTGTTGAGTTGTAATTTCTTGAGTCTACGTCTATGACTTTTATGTCTAACTATTTATATCATAACTAAAAAGAAAACTTCAAGACTCTTGACAGATGACTGAATTCATTTTTTTGGTATGTACTTGACCAATTTTTGGGCAAACTTTCTTATGTACTAGTAATGTTATTTTTGATTATTGGCGTCAAACATATTTTGATGTTTCGCTTCTCATTTGATTATCTTGTATAAATATTTATTGGAAATAAAAGGCAATACAAAATTCTGTCTTTATTTTTTACCTGGATCCTACAAGAAATCCATAATAAATAATCTAAGTAGCAACAAGTTATGAACCCAGTCACCTTGGAGTCACCTTTACCACTTTGATATGAACTATGGTACACCTATTAAGAAGCAAAAATTTAACATTTTTACTTCAAGTATTGTCAGTGAAAGTTAAATAAATAAATTAATTACCTACCTATTGTCAGTCGAAGTCAATTTATTAATTTTGTAATATTTGTGAAGTCCAATGTTGTCAGAAATTTAGTATTGCAAGTAGGTTCAAAAAATATATGGTGGTCAGAAAATAAACAATTGTTAAATTAGAAGTAAGTCAGTACTGTATTTTTATGTAAGATATTTTGTAAAGGTAATTCCTTCCATTATGTACTCGATTAGGCCACAAATGGAAATTTTATCTGAAGATTCACATGGAAATGGGAATTATGTGTCATGGTGGTTTAAATTAGACTTAACCTTAAGCGCAGAAGGTCTAATTTTAGTGGCAACAGGGGTAGAATTGAAACCTCATGGGTCAGATACAGATAATATAGTAAAAGCTTGGATTAAACAAGATCCTGAGGCTCAAACTATTGTAGGGTTAAATGTAAGTAGCATAGAACATATCTTTGGTAAGTAGCGACATTGCAAAGAAGATAGCAAACTGTAAGTCATCTTATCAAATGCTTGAAAAATTATGTATGAAGGTTTACAAAGACAATGTTTTGGTTATAAATATATTTCTAGTAAGTCAGCTCAAGAAAATTGTATGCAAATTCAACAGTATGCTGAAGATCTAGAGACCGAAGGTGAAGATGTCAAGGAAAGTTCGATTATGACAAGAATCTTTGGAATGTTACCGTTACCACCAAAATTGTGCCATTTTCGTACTGCCTGGGATAATGTCAGTCCTGCAGATAAAAATTTAAGTACCTTGTTTGAAATACTTCGATTGGAAGAGGACAGATTATAGAATGGAGGAGAGGCAAATGGTTATTCTTCTCAAAATGCCTATAAAGTCATAAGACTAGACAAGGAAATAAGTTTAAGGAATTGACACAGCCTGAAAGTCACCAGTAAAGAACTTCTACACTTGAGTGTTTTAAATGCGGAAAAAGGGCACATCAAGAAATACTTCAAAAATAAACCATATGCTAAATATCTTGAGTATCGTAAAAACAATTATACCTGTAACACATGCAATCAGAAAGGACATTTTGCAAAGGACTGTTGCAAGGACAAATCTAATGAAAATACTCAAAGCAATGAAAATTCAAATCGTCGGGCCTCTATAACTGTTGGTCTTACATGTGCAGGTATGAATAGTATTAACTCAAAACAAAATTGTTATGAACTGTAATATCAAAACTGTGCTGCTACACAGCATATGACTTTTTGCAAGGACTGGATGATTAATTTTCGTGAATATAACGAATCCACAATGATAATTATTTGTGATGCTACTCAAATAGAAGAAATTGTAGTAGGTGATATTGAGCTGAATGCATACAATGGGAATGAATGGAAAGTAATTATATTAAAAAATGTTTTATATATTCCAAAAATAACATTTAATCTTTTTTCAGTCACACAAATGTTTGATAAAAGCTACGCACAGTGTGCTAATACTATGCAATCCACTTTTAAGACCTTGAATAGAAAGGAAAATGTAGCTAGTGTTCAACGAGAAGGTAATTTATATAGAATGATGTGGAAAATATTGACAAGTGTCTACTAACAGCTTAAAACTTGGCATGAACGACTGGAGCTAGCTAATGTTTGTTCAGGATCTATTTTTGGAAAGCAGCATCGTATTTCTCATTCTAAAAATCTAAAAGTTGCTAGTTGTCCTTTGGATTTAATTCACGTTGACTTATGTGAAATTAACATTAGATCCATCCATGTAGCAATGGTGGTGGTAGCTAAAACGGAAGAAGCCTTAAGAAACTTTGCAAATACAGCACTCCTTAGAGTAGACAACTGGTTAAAGGGCAGGGGTTTGCAGCTTGCGCCCGAAAAAACTGAAGCGGTGCTACTAAGCACAAAAAGAAAGCTGGGTCAGATCAGTTTTAACGTTCAAGGCTCAGTCATCAAATTGAGCAAGTCCATTAGGTACCTCGGGGTGTGGCTGGACACAACTCTGAGTTATGCCGAGCACATTAACAGGATACTCCAGAAAGCGGAGAAGACCATGAAAGCTCTTATCAACTTGATGCCAAATATCGGAGGGCCCAGGGCAACAAAGCGACGAGTACTGACAAGTGTGGTCCGCTCCCAAATACTATATGCAGCCCCGGTATGGTACATGGCGGCAAATAATAAGAAACTCCTTTCCAGGATAAACCGGGTTCAAGGACTCCTATGTATAAGAGTATGTAGCGGCTATCGTACCACTTCCCTGACAGCAGCACAAGTCATCGCTGGAATACCCCCGATAAGACTTATGGCAATGGAACGAAAGGAAAGATATGAAGGGAGAAACAAGCAAGAAGCCAGGACTGCGCTACTTGCCAAGTGGCAAGAACAGTGGGTAGAGGACACCTACGGACGCTAGACGTATGGCCTTATCCCAAATATTCAGGTCTGGCTGGAAAGCCCATAAGGAGAAGTTGACTACTTTCTCAGCCAAGCACTTTCAGGACATGGGTGCTTCAAAAAGTATCTTTTTGACAGACGTAGAGCAGATACGGAGAAATGCACTTACTGCGAACATACCGACGACGTAGACCACACGCTGTTCACCTGCCAAAGATGGGAGGAGCCTAGGGATGAATTCTCAAGAAACACAGGGAGGCGCTTTGATGCGGAGAATATTATGGAATATCTGGTTACGACAGAGGAGTTATGGAACACGGCGTATAAAGCTATAAGAAGCATCATCGAAACTAAAGAGCGGGAAGTAAGATAATCACACCTTCTGGTGAAGATGCAAATCTAAATAAACCACTAATGCATCTGTGATGGATCATTACTATATCTGTCATATTTCCAACAAGAATATGCTGTCATATTTTACGGCACCACTGGGTCTGTTTGTGCTTGTTGCCGAAAGTAAAATGGTTTTCAAGACAATCCCCGCACTGAAGTAATGCGAGAGCGGTTCCAGTGCGAAGGATGAAGAGCAGGGGGAAGGGTTTTAAGACAAAGAGGCAGTCACTGCCTGGTCAACTGGACGACTTTCAACATCGACCAGGTGTCTAGATAGAGATTTCCTAATCCCCTAAAAAAAAAAACATTAGGTCCTTGGTAGGAGCAAAATATTCTTTTATTTAAGGATGATTTTTCTCATTTTAGAACTGTGTACTTTCTCAAGTCAAAAGACGAAGTTGTTCATAAACTAAAAATATTCTCAAATGTAGCGGAAAATCAATTTGGCACAAAAATCAAATGTTTAAAGTCAGATAGCGGAATTGAAATCAAAAATTTAGACTATGTTGGGGTTTGGAACCTTCGGCAACATGCACTAAAACTGAGCTTTATCCACAATACCGAAACAAAATTTTTGCACTCGACGCGCGTTTCGCTAACCATGTTAGCATCATCAGGAGATGATTAAGACTCACTTACTTAGTCTTAATCATCTCCTGATGATGCTAACATGGTTAGCGAAATGCGCGTCGAGTGCAAAAATTCTGTTTCGGTATTGTGGATAAAGCTCAGTTTTAGCAAAAATTTAGACACGAGAATATTTTTAGAAGAAAATGGAATTATGCACATAAAAACAAATGGTATATTTGTCGGTTATGGTTTAGATACACCATGGTATAGAATTTTCATTCCTGATGAAAATAATGTAATATTTGACGAGAAACTCGAAGTTGACAAAAAATATTCTGAAATTGAAGTACCTCTGACTGAAAATCGAGACTTAAATTTAGAAGAAGAAAATGAAGACAACTCTGACCCTGAAAACAGTGAGTCTGAAACGACTGAAGAAATTGAGGCAGACACTTTGGAAAGAACTCAGACTAAACAGTTGAATTTACGTGATCGAAGAAGTATTAAATCACCTATAAGATAAAATGACTATAATTTGGATTATTTTCAGGAGGATGTAGCCATGATATGCGAAGTTGAAGATATTTCTATTTCCGAAGCTCTTAAAATTGAAAAATGACAAAAGGCAATGAATGATGAATTTAAATCATTAACTGAAATGAAAACATGGGATTTGGTAGATTCACCTGAAGATGTGCAACCATTGACTTGTCGCTAGATATTATGAAACAAACAAGATAGTCAATTTAAGGCCAGACTTGTTGCAAGAGGCTTTGAACAGATGCAAGGCATTGACTATGTAGAAACGTTTAGTCCTATGGCTCGTCATGTCTCAATTCGACTAATTATCAGTCTTGCAGCATCAAATCAAGTGATCTTGATGACTTTTGATGTAAAAACAGCATTTTTACAGGAAGAGTGTTGAGTTGTAATTTCTTAACTCTACGTCTATGACTTGTATGTCTAACTTCACCACATTAATGTTTATTTATAACATAACTAAAAAGAAGACTTAAAGACTTTTGACAGATGACTGAATTCTTTTTTTGTTGAATAGTTTGTGATAACCAAGCCAAACTAGAATGTTTTTATTTTATGTGAAGGAAAGAAATGTCTAAGTTGAGAGATATGTACTTGACCAATTTTTGGGCAAACTTTCTTATGTAGTTGTAATGTTATTTTTTATTATTGGCGCCAAACATATTTTGATGTGTTACTTTTGTTTTAGGCGCTTCTCATTTGATTATCTTGTATAAATATTTATGGGAAATAAAAGGCAATACAAAATTCTGTCTTTATTTTGTACCTAGATCCTAGATTAAATCCATAACAAATAATTTAAGTAGCAAGAAAACGTAATCATGAAGATGCTATCCCAAAAGTTTTGGTCATATCTTTACTAATAACTAAATATATTTTTTGTGAAATTTTGCGTTTTAAATGTATGTTTGTAATATTTCACTACATAAAATATGAGGGGTCTAGAATCAAAAGCGGCAATCTCCATTTTTGTCAAAAATGAGTTAAATACATAGATATATAGGTTTAAACATGCGGAATCGATTAGAACGAAAAATGAGAATCAAATCCGGCCAAATCCTATTGAAATTTAATGTTGAAAGTAAGGGTTAGTTTCAAATCCGGCAATCTCCACGCGCCGGTTGGTACCAAAACCGGCAAAATCCCAAACCGTCAATCAGGTTGCTGTATTATGGCGGGATTATTTTCGCTCGCAGCATGTTTACATTTACTGCTGTGTTTAGTCTCATTCCGATCGCTTGGAGAGCTTGTTAGTTTTCGTAAACGGAATAACGTTTTGGATAAATTATTTGGACAAGAATAATTATTATCCTCGATTTATTGTCCAATTGTTGTTAATAATATGGATCTCTCTGTAACACCGGTTCCAGCAAATAAAGCCAGAAAGCGTAGCATTGATCCTAGCACATGGAAAAAAACATACTAAAAAGGCAAAGGTAAACCATTTACTATTTTATCTTATGTACCTACATAAACTATCTAATGTTTTTTTGCAGATATGCTGCGAAAGGTCTGCCACAATTTCCAAGCTGTGGCCATTGCACAAAATCGTTCAGATGTTCAACCTTAAAGATGAAAGATGTCAAGAATTTTCATGAATCTTTTTATTCATCTGAAAATAAGGTGAGTCAAGATGCCTTTATTTTAAAACACTGTACCATACAAGCATGCAAGCGGCGTCGTCCAAAAAATAACTCTCATGAGCCAAAAACTACCACAGTAAAATCTTTCGTGAAGACTTCAAGTGAGGAAATACCCGTATGTCAAGAAGCATTTCGTAACATATTGGGCATTACAAAACATAGAATAGCTTTTATAATGAAAAACTATGCAAAATATGCCACGTTACCAGTAGAGAAGCGTGGCGGGGACAAAAAAGCCTCAAAATTTACTGATAAAAGGGAATCCATTCAGGAATTTTTAGGCAAGTTCAAATGCGTTGAGGCACACTATTGTCGATCAAATACAACTCGCCGGTATTTGAGCTCCGACTTAAATATAAAAAAAATGTTTAGGATGTACAATGAGTCGGTCGCTAGGAATGTGTTGTAAGTGGCTTTCTGAAGATGCACCTAACAGCC
>JAEQML010076237.1:0-13454 GCA_016904865.1 Pissodes strobi
ATTAAACACAAAATAGATTTATTTCACCCCGGGTACAACCCAATTTGTGCATTTAAATTAGCATATGCCAGTTCTTCAAAACCCCTGAGTCCAAACCTGAACGGACGATCCCTTAGTTCGAACCTGTAAACCAAGTACTGTCAGTATCATAGATTACAATATAGCAACTCTTTACTCGTAAAGGAAAACGTTTGTAATCGTTTTCAATTCAATATATTTTTGTCTCAAATCAGCATTGTGAAAATAGTCTGTCAAAGAAAGAAAGAATAGTATATTATTTTATATGGAGGAAAAGTGATACTTTTCATGGCGCGCTCGTGTTTAACAGCCGAACGGAGTGAGGCTGGTAATAGAGAGCAAGCCATGAAAAGTAACTTTTCCTCCAAATAAAATATGCTGTGTTTTCTTCAAATATCGACAAATTAATGCAAAAACATCTCTTTTTAATAGTAATAATATCTAATTATTATTAAAGATAAGTGGGTTCGCAAGGCGGCTTAGACCGGTGTCGGTGAATAGGCACAGGTTGTTGCTATGGTATTGTAACATAAAGCAAAGCTGTCAGTGGACACTGTCAACAATAATTATTTATTTTAAGATTGCGTCTCCGATTGCGTTTTAATTCCGTATTGATAAGCAGTTATTGAGTAAGTTCGATTAAATAATAACCAATTTGTTCCTAAATTAGTGATTTTTAGAAATGCAGTGACAAATTGAGTGATAAATACAAATTGTAGTTTAATAAATCTTGAGTTGTTGACGCTTATTTTGTTGTCTGTTTGTATTGTATCTATGTTGCTATGACAACACTTTTACCTCCGCCGGCGGAAAAGTGAAAAGTAAAGCTCCGGCGGAGGAAAAACGAAACTTCACGGCCGCCTACACAGTCGAGTAATGACGGATTTACTGACGTTTGAAGAAAAAGATGTTTTCCCCCTCTCAGATAAAAACCGACGTAGCTTTCCCGCGTTATTGTCCCTCCCGAAATCGTAAAAGAGATCATATTTCAGTTCAGTTAAAACGTTCGCTCAAATAGCAGTAAAACGTGCTGTTCTCTGGCCAAAGATCAAATTCCTTTTTGGGCCAATTTCTATTGTATGCACAAATATTAGAGAATATTTCGTGCACCTCAGTTATCTTTGTCCACGGTTGGACAAAGACCTCCTTTTGGGCCTTTTTAAGCAATTCTTCGAAGTCAGAACGATATATAGCGTCCCCTTTGGAAAATGGAACATAAGATGGCGGACTGACATTCCTGGTCAAATTTCTGTAAGCAAGGTGAAAGCTGGATTTATGGTTTCCGTAAACACAAAAATTAAGTTTGGAAAATATCTAAGTAAACTCTCTCCCCGTTGAAGTCAGGTAAAGCAGTCATAGTGAAAAGGTACGCTGTGTGAAAGTTGCTAAGTTGGAGAATAAAAAGTAGTAAAATAAGAAAGATAAAACACTCATTTAAAATCAAACAATCAAGACTTTTTAGTAGATATTTCGAATTTTAAGAAACCTTTTTGTAATATTAGTTTTATACTTGAATGAACGAACGATGAATGATTGGAAGTTTTAGTCTAAGAATTGTACATATATAATTTCTATTTAAAATAAAAAACGCTGTTCATTTATATATATTATCTTTAAATGCAATTTACACCTGCATTATTAAATTATATCAAACCGAATACATGTTTCAATTTATCTCACCACCCTATATTACACTGTCCATTAGAAGTGGTTAATTAAGATACCACACCCTTCTTTATGGTATTAAACAATAATAAAAGCACTTGTTTATCCCGACCCTTAGGTATATATAGACTTAATTGTAAATGCCCTTTATATTAGTTATTTCAAATGAAGATTTGATTTTTTACGCCTTATCTAAGTAACTTTGCTATCTACTCCAGTCATATTAGGCCGGAAAAAGCAGCATCTGCTAAAAAAATGCAAGTGAGCTTAAATTTTGTTTACACCTTTATTTTGACTTTGGAAGCAGAGTCTGAAAAGTCCCCATCAATATCGCGCTTGCGTTTTTAGTTATTTAAGGTGAAAGGTCATAAAACTCTTATTTTCTTAAATATCTCGCTTTCCGTAAATCGTAGGACTTTTTGGGTAATTACAGAAAATAAAGAACAGGGAGTTCTCTACAAAAAAGGTTATATAAGTTTTTTCCGTAAAACCAACGATTCATTAAATAACATGGCTAAATTATGCTGCAAGGAGCACAACGCAGTATGTCTCTATATAAAAGATTACGTGATGCCCGATGTCATAATAACTATTTACCACCACTTTATTTAACCTTGAGTTTAAACTGTCGTCGCTCGTCTGCTGGGAGTTTCTTGTATAGTCCTCCGCTTTCGCTTGCCGCCTGTTTAAGTTTAAGTTTTTAGCTTAAATCTAGGTGGGAAGAAGTATACGGACATTTCGGTTTGGAATTTCTAAATTAGCCGTCGCGATGGACGAGTGCTGTTTTCTTTGCAGTCAATCGCTCTTTAAAGTTACAGTGATTGTAAAACGCGGTATAGACGCTTTGAGAGACGCAAGTGCGGAAAGAGAAAATGAACATACAGAACGTTTAAGGGGTACATATTCGGTGACGGTACATAAAAACTCTCGCAAGGAATATACTCGCAAGAGTATCGTAGTGGCATTTAAAAGGCGACGAGTTGAAGAAGCTCCCGGTACATCCCAGTGTTCTCCTCGCAAAGTACGCTCTAGCTTGGCATCCTTTAATTTTCAAACCTTGTTTTTTTTTTTCTGGTGAAGAAGCCAATGGGGACGCACAGATAAAGAAACCTAAGAAGTATCGACGTATAATTAGACAAGTAAGTACACTTCAGCCATTGCTTCCAAAGTTAAAATAAAGGTGTAAACAAAATTTAAGCTCACTTGCATTTTTTTAGCAGATGCTGCTTTTTCCGGCCTAATATGACTGGAGTACCTACTGCCGCAGCTGCATGTCAACATCTAAGTCGAGTGTATTATCAAGTACAGAGTTGGCTTGGTAATGATTTAAATCCTGAACAATGGGGATGGACGTTAAATAATAATATTTTGGAGCCCATTAGGACTTTATTGCCACCGGCACCAGATGTACTTTTAAATACTATTTTTTGCAACTGTACTAAAGGATGTAACACAAATTGCGGGTGCAGAAAAGTTGGACTATCCTGTTCAATACTTTGCGGCCATTGTCACGGTTAGTCATGTCTCAACGCAAATGTCAATTGCGTTACCGAAGAAACCATTCAGAATGAAGAAGATAATCAGTTTGATCCTGTTGACCTATTGACACAAAATATAACAGGAGAAAAAGAAAATGTTGGGGAAGACGACGAAAATCTGGAAGAGGGGACAAAGGACGACAACTTGGATGAGATAACAGAGGACGAAGACGTGGAAGAGAGGATAGATGACGAGAATGAAGATGAGCTGTAGAAGTTACAAAATCATGGATTAGGCCTACTGGGGAAACCATGTAAAAAAACGCGCCTTGCATCCTGCCTCTGGGGTCGTGTGGAAACGTATGTACCGCTACCCTGTGTTTTCCTGGCGTATAGTGTGAAAAAAGTTAGTTTTACGTAAAATATATATAACACTTTTTGAAGAGAATTTTTTAATCTCTATTTTTTTTAATAGCCGAAAAAGTCATAGGGCATACAGGAAGCAAAATTTTTTGCGAAAAACCAATTTGTTTGACATTTGACCTTGAATAACTTGAAACGCAAACAAGATATCGCTGGGGACTTTTGACACAATCTTAGTATAATAAAGGTAAAGGTGTATGCCAAGTTTCAGCTCACTTGAATTTTTTTCGCAGATAAATTCTTAGATGACTGGAGTAATCCGCGGATTTCAAATTCACGCGGATAATTGGTTCGACTTCTGGTGAAAATGCATACCTAAACACATTATAGTATTCGTATATATTTGTAAACATAAAAATGAAAACACATATTTAAAGAAAAAAGTTAACTACAGTCTGATTCTGGAGGGTACCAAAAATTTAGCGCAATTTTATTTGTTTCGTCCGACTCTGGTTTGGGTTAGTCTCAATTGCCGCGATGGTCGATAGTGATTAATTTTTTTAAAGGCCTCCAGTTATTCACTGGACTTAATACTATCAATAATACTCTTAATTTATCTTTTTTATCGTCAAGACGTCAAGTGAACCCATGTCTTTCTCTTTCTTATCCTGAATTAAAGCTTCAATTAATTTTTTTTCTTCATAGTTGTTTGTATCTTCCTCAAATATTATTATCTAAACATAACAATAAAAATGAGCAATTAATTTAAATATAAAATTCTTATAATTGTAGTGCTTAATTTATTACCCAACCAAAACCTACACCAAACTAAAAACCTAACTATAATTACCTAACACAAGGAATTAATAAGGTGCCTTCGGGTTATATCGCCAACGTTAGCTCTTGCTCTGGTTTATTTGTGGTAGCACCTTTTTAGAAAGAAAAACATAACCTTTAAATTTAAATTAAACATGGCTGGAAATATCGCCCACTAAAAATCATGTGGACGATATTTCAGTCTTACACGAATTGCTTAAAAACGTTCTTTGGTTTCTAGCAAACTGGGAAAGAAATGCAGAGGCATTCGAGGCAACTGGATCCAAGGAATGATGGTAGCTGTTCAAAAATACATGGAGAAAGCATGTGGTATTTGAATCATTTCAAAACTGGAAAAGTTAAAAGGCGGCTGGGTAGAAAATCTGTTTTATCACTTCAACAAGAGCAAGATCTATCCATTTGCATAATAAAGCTTTCTAATATAGGGGCGACACTTACACCGAAGTAGGTGTTTTCAGGTATTGCAAGAAAAATGGAATCGCTACCAAATTTAACCATGAAACTGAAATGGCGGGTTATACCTAATACAAATCGTTTATACGAAGACATCCCGCATCCCGAACTGAAGAAAGGGTCAATCAATGAATTGGGCACGAGCGCAATCGCTGAATTATTTTATTGTCAAAGACTATTTTACAAAGCCTACCAGCATTATGGATGAATTTGATTCGAATCATTCGCCTCACAAAATCTTTAATTTAGACGAAAAGGGCTGCAAAGGGATCAAAACGTGTTCATCTTCTATCAAATGAACACGCAGAAAATGTTACGGTGGCTGCTTGTATTAGCGCTTCAGGAGAGACAATACTTCCGATGATCATTTTCAAAGATGTAAGAACACAAGACACATTCGAGGACAATTTGCGACCAGGTAGTGTTACAGAAATTGTTGCAAAAGGGAGTATGACTAAGAAAATATTCCTCAAATGGATTGATCATTTTGCAAAATTTGTATCAGCTGGACGTGTTTTGTTAATTTTGGGCGGTGCTTCTTGTCATGTGGATGTGGCTGTGGCAGATTTGGCAGATACCCATGGTACGTCTATTGTATGCTTACCATCTAACACTACATTGAATAAAATAAACACATTCCTCTAATGTATTGTAGCAGCTTTTTGGCCCTTCTACGAACTTTGCTTCTGATAACACTTATTGGAACTACATATAATGTAGAACATTTATTGCACTAGTTACAGTCCTCGAAGCACACTCGTTACTTCCATTAATTTTATAGTCTTAAAGCTTATTTCAAAATGACGACGTGTATTACAGAATAGTCCGCTTCAGGAGTCAAGTTTTTATACTTTCGGCTTTAATAAGACTCAATTAACACTTAACTTATGACAATAATAATAATTGGCCTAAACTTCAGCCTGGAATAGTCGACGAAACAACACAATAGGCCTACACCTTTTTGATTATCTCCAGGACCATGCCGATCTGCAACTCCTCTACACCAACACTCCCACCTTTTCCTGAGCTCAGAATAGAGAACGCGTTAGACTCTTACCACGTACCAATAAACGTTCTCTGGAATGAGCTCTGGACACAAGCGCACAGGATTGTGCGATAGTCCACTATCGGTCTATCCGTCCTCCTCCTCCTATGCGTCTAATTCTTCCGACTTTTGTGCGCGTGAAATATTCATGCATGGTGTTACAAAATGGCCGAGCTAGTGTTGTGAAAGCGAATTACGTTCTGTGCCAGTTATTGACCCTCGATCTCTTTTGAATACGCGGTGAGTGGAAACTTCCGTATATTGTTTTTGATATAGCTCTATTATCGGGCCTATAATCCTTTTACGCTATGGGATACCCTTCGGGTATCCCATAAGCAACTCAACCCATGTCCGACGAGCCGGACGACATCGACAATTTATCTAGCATCTCCTCTGCTTCTGCTTCCAGCCATAAATCTATCACTTCTAAGAATCCTAGCCAGTCAACTCTCGAAAATGAATTCAAACTTAGAATGAGCAATCCCATATGCCAAGTATGTGACGACATACATCGTAAAATTCGTGTCAAACCACTTGTTTATGAAGGAGGTATCCTCTCAACACTAGACAGCGCTAGGGGTGCCGCGAGATACGAGACACGAGACGTCTCGTCTCGTCTCGTCTCGAAGCCATTCTGTCTCGTCTCGAAGGCATTTTGTCTCGAAATTCGAGACGAGACGAGACGAGATAAAATGTTTCGAGACAAGGCGAGACGAGACGAGACGAGATATCTCGAAATGATTTAAAACACTTCAAGCAAATAAAACAATTTAAATTTTAATAATAATAAACTGCATGGTGTTTTCGGATATATACATGCATACCTTATAGAGAATAAATAGCAGAAAATCAAACCAAATACAGTGAAAATCGGTTATAACGACGTTGTAGGGACTATGCAAATCGGGTCGTTATATCCGATTTCGTTATAACCGATAGTCAATGTTTTGAGCTGTTTTCTTATAGGCGTACATGTAGTATATATGTAGGCAAATAACGAAAAAGACAGGATGACTGGAAGCACATTTTTTATTTAAACACTTTAAAAAGAACAAAAACCAGTGATTTTGGTCTGCTTTTTATATTTATTAACTTGATATGCATTTTGTATTTCCTTGTGGATAAACACTGTTGTCGCGAATGACTATTAAGCTGATTATTAAAGAAAATAAACTTTTGTAGGGTTGCTACAGCATCTATAATTTCATAAAACTTTTATTTACTCCTAATCTCCACTTTTTCCGTCTACTTCTTTGTCACTTTCAACAGTTACTATTTGGCCACTTTCTAAAATGTCTTAGTCACTTGTCCGGGCGCAGATAGCAACTTCTTTATCCACGTCGACGAAATCTCCAAGTTGGCTCTCTGTTAGGGGATACATTATTTTCGCTGGAGGATAGGTTTATGTCTTCGGTGCCACTTCTGGTTTGGCCAGCATTCATACTCATCTGTTCAGCTAATCGAGCTAATGGTATGTTATTATCGGCATCGTCGTTGTCAATGGAAGCTGCTTAAAACCTGCATGGCGAAAACAATTTGCGACAGTATCTACCGTTACGTTTTCCTAAGCCTCTAATATCATTAAAATTGCATCTAAAACGTTCAAATTGCAGATTTTATCTTGTTCAAGTATCTTGTAACAAGCGTAGCACTAACAATTTGCGAAAATGTGTTTTCAACGCATTAATCACACCTTGGTCCATAGGTTGAAGAACAGACGTGATATTGGGGGGCAGAAATACCAGTTTTATACAATTGAGATTGGCGACTGTGGGATGTGCGGGACAATTATCTACAATAAGAATGATTTTTCTCTTCCTCGGATTTAGTTCTGCGTCCCATTTCCGAAGTAATATCTCAAAAATCTCACAAGTCATCCAAGCTTTGGCGTTGTGTTCGTAGTGCATTGGAAGAGATTAAATGTTCTTGAAGCAGCGGTTTTTTTTTGCCTTACCAATCACGAAAAGGTTTTCTTTACATGAACCTAACATATTGGCGGCAACTAAAACAGTTAATCTGACTTTTGACATTTTGCCGCTAGAGCATTTTTTTCCTTTGAATCTAACATCTGGTGTCATATTAAAAAATAAGCCAGTTTCATCTGCATTAAAAATGTCTTCAGGTGAATATCGATCACATCGTACTGGTCACGGACAACCAATCGTCTGTCACTCCCGCAGGTACACTAGCAGATTCTCCACTAATTTTGCCAAAAACAATATTATGTCGTGCACGAAACCGCTGAACCCATGATGAAGCACACTGAAAATCTTCTTTTCCCATCTGTCTAGAAAAAGCGTCTGCTGAAGGATAGGTCTAGCACGTATGAAATGTCGAAATGAGGCAATGATGATTAGGAATTCACGAGTTTTAATCGGCCGAATCGGCAATTGGTCGTTGTATCCGGCATCTCAGGAGGATTAATCAACGAAAGTATCGACGTAGTATGCGGTATGTCTCCATAAGCGGTGTCGTTTTATCCGGGTACATTATACTTATGTTTAAATATAATTTAGTTCATACTCCTAAGATACGTCGTATTATCCAATACGTCGTTATAAGCAATGTCGTACTAAATGATTTTCACTGTAATTATAATTTATTTAAAAAATAACAAACAAAATAAAAATAATAAACTCGACTAAACTGAAAATAAATATTAAATAAGTCTAACTTTAACATTATCACTGTGATTATACCAGAAAATAATAATAGATAAGTAACTAACAACAAAGCCTATACACATTACACATTATTTTTAAACCTAAAGTTTGATATTATTAATTTAACATGTTAGTGAGAATATTTAAGTATCAAGTTGAATTCACAATAGGGTAAGTATTATAAGTTTAGGTATCAAAGTTTAGTTTATCTTTTAACGTACAAGTATACCATGAATTGAGACATAATATAGAGCGAGCCGACTCCGCATTAAGTCGATTACGAAGTTTAGTAACTACTAATCCCGCTTTTGAAAAAAGACGTTCTGAAGGAACGCTCGTTGCGGTAATACTTAACAGGTCTCTTGCCATCTTGGACATGTGTGGATAATTTGCTTCATTTCTTTTCCACCATTCCAATATTTTTTCCCCTTTTGATGCTCTCTCTGAATAAAAGTATGCATTTAGTTCTTGTTTCCAAAATTCTTCAGTTTCAGATCGAGGAGTAGTCTTCTTGAATAAAAAATCAATGTCCATATCATCATCTGAGCCAGATCTTTCCTCAATTTCTTCCACAGATGGAATTGGCCTAGTCGGTGCGTATTTCTCACAATAAATTGTTTCAAATTTTTGGTATGAGTTATTTTTGATTTCTTCACCCCAGGAAGTCATTGAAAAGGTTTCCAATTTGTGACGTGGGTCTATTATGAGTGAAGCGCAATAAACCCAATTCGTTTTGTAATAATGCTTAAGCATTTTATCTCTACCTACTTTAAAAGCTTCAATAAATACTTCGTCGCTTGGTAGACGTTCTGTCTTTTGTTCTAGTTCTATTATTAGATTTTCTAATTTGTCAATCAACATATTAAAGCCAATTATAACCAGTGGTAACGTCGGATAGGAATCTCCTGATAAGGTATTACTAAGGTACTTAAAGCATCTCAGATATATTTGAACAAGGCTCAGCATTTCCCATTCTGTTTCATTTAACTTAAAACATTTAAATTTTTCATTATTCTGACACAAAGCATCAATAGCTGCTTTCATTTTTATTCCTAACAAAATCATCTCATAAGTTGAATTCCAACGAGTTGAAATATCTAATGTCACCGTTAGATAAGCAATATTGCTTGCTTCACAACATACTTTTAATTTGTTTTGTAACTGTTCGGAGTATTTGATTTTCTTAAACAATGTTCTTAATTTAATTATAGGTGGCATATTTTCATACGTTTTTTCTTCTTCTATCTGGGATTGATCAGTATCATCATCATCGTCCACTTCTTCATCTTTCTCTTCGTCTTGCTTTAAAAGTTTTAATATATCTTGAACGCCTAAATTTAGGATATGAGCAAAGCACCTGAAATGTTGGTCTTCGGCGTTAAACGCTTTACCGTTTTTTTCCATTATTTCCTGGAACTTTTCTAGAAATGTTGTATTAACCGAGGCGTTATCTACAGTTATCCCTTGTATTTTATTGAGTAAGTCGTATTCCACCATTGATGTATAAAATATATTAGCAATATCCATACCAGTATGTTCTCCATGCGATGGTACAAAGTCCAATACCAAGGACTGCATTGTCCAGTCTTTATCCACAAAATGAGCGGTTATACCATAAAATGACTTTCCACGTATACATGACCATCCATCAATGGTAAATGAAATATTTGATGTATTTTCTTGCAGGACCTTGAGTACCTTTTGTTGTTTTTTCGAAAAAATATCCATGACATATCTTCTCAATATAGTCCGCCTGGGAGGTTCGTTTTCGGCATGCACGTCCTTGAAAAATTCCCTTGTAGAATCATCATCAAAAAAATTAAATGGTAGATATTTGATAGATATCCATTTCACATATTTCTCAAAATATTGTGGAGTATTGGGGGTTGGAGTCTGTAATAAAAAAAAATAAAAGTGGTAGATAATTATTATCAGTGGTATAAAAAATAGATAATTTTTTAAAAGGATTTTTCTATTAACTTAAAAAATTAAAATAACTCTTTTAAATTAAGTATAACTTTTTTGTTTCTTAAGTTTTTCTCATTTCTGCTTGGCTTTTTTTTAAGTTTTTTATATGGTGCTTATGAAACATATTTAAAAAATATTTACATGTATGTTTATAAGTTTTTCCAGGATATTAAATGGACTTTTTAAAATTTTTCTATCCAAGGTCAAATTTTAACGTCATTTTAACCTCCTAAACTTCAACTTTGAGAGACTTTGCGTATACAGGGTGTTTTTAATAACTCCGATATTTCAAAGGGTGATTCCTTACGCATTTTGTATTTTGAGGTAAAAATTTAATATAAACGTGTGCTCTAAAATGCTTCGTTTTCGAGATACAGGGTGTTAATGTTATTCTTATGGGATGATATTATTTGTCACATGCATCAATTATTTCAAATTTTAAATTCACATACCTCGGAAACGGTTGCTCGCATAAGTAGAAAGTAGTAAATGATTGACAAATTAATTTTTTTACCAAGAATGTAATACAAGGTCGAACAAAAAAGTTATGAAAAAGTGAAAAAAGATCTGCTACAAATAAGAACTAAATTAAGATCAAAATATCTATGAATAAAGTCAAGTTACAAAATAGTTGTAGGTAAAGTGCCTTTCACGATAAATGGTTGTAACTTTTTGACTGCATTAAAACTACCTGTGATAATCCCATTGCAATGACATTAGCCTGGTAATAAATAAACATATTGTAAAGGGTTGGACTTTAAATAATAATAATGGGATTAAACAATAAAGGGAATTAAACAAGATTTGAAGTTCTAGGTCTAAGTAAAAAAGGTAATTAAAATGGAACTAATAAAAAGAAACAACTGAACACTTTAGGTGAATAATCAATACTGATATATATTTTAACAAAAAAAACTACTTTTATAGTAAAAAGGGTTTTTAATAAATATACCTGATCTCGTTACGTTATTCATAATAATTTATTTAGGGTCCGGCCCTGCCAGCTAACATTAGATAAACCAGGGCGTTTATGACCAAATTCGGCTCAAACTATGGGTCCGACTCAGGTAGTTTTAATAAGTCAAAACCATTTATCTTGAAAAATAAAAATACTTTACTTGTAATTATTTTGCAAATGATCATTGTCATCAGTAAATTCATTGAGAAATTAATATACATTACGTCACTTATTACACAACTTACCCGCTTGCTACTAGCTTTTTCAAATGAAAACAATTGAGTGATTGTCTTCTGTTGTTTAGAACTTTTCATATTGTCTCCTCCAAAAAACATTGAGAATTCTGTTGGGTGGTTTTTGGAAAGGTGATATTTAAGGCCTTTGGTATTTCCACTTTTCATTTTAATTGAAGTTTTTATTTTCAGTTTTTCACAAATTAAACATACTCCGGTTTTTGTTCCCTCTATAGTTTCATATTTAAAATAATTCAAATATTTTTTGGGATTTGATGCAATAACTCCTTTACTTTTTTGAACACCAATGACGCAACTTGTGGTTTTTTTGGAAGGTTTGTCCACTGACTTTGAAACTGCTTTTCTTTTTTGGGCTGAAGTTTTTGATGACACCTCGACGATTTCATCACTTTCACAAACGTCACTGGAAGAATCGTGTTTGTCACTATCATCCATAACATAGTCTTTATCTTTAACACTATCATCACTGTCAAAAGGCTCCTTATCACTAGCATTAGCGGTACTGGGACCGGGCAATGGTTCAGGTACTTCAGGTTTAGATAGCGTTTTCCCCCGAATGTTTCGTGTTGACTTCATTTTATAAAGGTATTATAGAAATAGAATAGGCACTGTAACAGTTTCTAATTTTTCTTGAGCTCGAAAACACTATTTCAAAACACACTAATTACATCACTACGATTATCACGAAAAACACTATTTATTACACAATTAAACCCACATAGGTGTGTACGGTACAAAACTAAATAATCATTAATCAGCACACAGAAAAGCAGGTGCAGGTAGGCCGTCAACGAACGGAAAGAAGTTTGCGTATCTCGCTTCGGCAAAATAAGCGAAAATCCAACGTCGGTATTGCTGTGTAGCTAATCTTTACTTCCCTGGTTTTGAGTGTGTATGACTCATTTAAATTGGATGCCTTGAATCATAATATTCTTTGGTGTTGAAGTTTTTTCATGCGTTTTCAAGCTTGGCATGACTTTGGGGTTGTTTGTTTTGTTTCACCGTATTGGTCGGTTAGACTGTGGTATTTTAAAAAAAATTAAAATTTTTTAAATAGTTCCTGAATAAACAAAATTGATGCTTAATCTCGAACATTGGCGACTTCGCATTGCGGAATATCGCTGTCGCCACATTTTCTTGAGCCGCCCTGTATATATTCAAATTTTATTTATAAAGTCAAATAGCTTTTATAACTAAATCAAAAATTGACGGTTCGAGCGTTTTTAAAACTTCCATACTGATTTTTATTGAATTTATCCGATAATTCAAAATAAAATTGGGATAAACCAAAAAACCCCAAAAAAGTCGAGAGAAACGAGACATACCGAGACGAGACGAGATAACGCCTTGTCTCGTCTCGTCTCGATCTTGTCTCGTCTCGTCTCGATAAATTTTATCTCGAAATTTCGAGACGAGACGAGACAAGGTCTTATCTCGTCTCGTCTCGTCTCGCGGCAACTCTAGACAGCGCCACCAACCGCCTCAGGCAAATCCACAAATTTGTAGGAAACGCCAAGAAATCGTCGACAGCACCTCCGCATTCCACAAAGCCTGAAGCTCAACCCCCAATGATGAATCAACCCGTCTTCCCGGCACCTATTCTACAGCCCGTTTTTCCACCACCCAACTTGAAACCGCACACCACTCAAACGCCTATTCTGGCACTGCCAGAATAGGCGACCCTAGAAGAGACTCCCAACGTTAAGGCGACCCCACCAACTCAGCCTTCGGCACAGCAAGACGGTTTCAAGG
>JAEQML010076238.1:0-13453 GCA_016904865.1 Pissodes strobi
CATTATTTGCATTTTAAATTAAATAAATTGGAAAAAAATCGTGTTCATGGAGCAAGATAAAACCTTTTCTAACACAACTCTTTGAATCCCTGTAGTGGTAAAAATATATATAAAAGTCGAAAATAGAGCGTGATGTCTTTCGGTCCATAAAAGCGACATGTTGGTGTCACATTTCTCATGATAACGCCATCTTAAATTCGTGCGAGGGAAAAATGGAATTTATCAACTACAAACTTGACAAGCTTCTACGTGACACCAATACAAAATAGCTTCAAAACGTACGTGTCCCGATCTATGGCGTTGATAACCACCAAAATCTGCTTTTAGTATTTGGAAATTTGTCGTTGAATGGTAAATAATCAAGGGGTCCAGTGGCGACGCAATTAACGATTTAATTAAATTAATTAATTAATTCCGAAGCCGATGTGCAAAATAGTTGAAATAAAAAGCGCCTCAACTGCTTAAAAGTCGATATAAATAAAACGCCTCCTCATACGAAACGATTACCTATCTTCCCCGCTTATCTGGCAAAACGAGCTTTCGAAAAATAAATAACCGCACTGAACAAATTATAAATTATCGTGAAAAATTTGTCGATCGATAATTCCGATTAAAATAAGCGAGATTTCGAGATACGCGCCTATTTGCTTGCAACGTTCTTTTTAAATCCATATATGGGAGAGATAAAATTGATTTGAAATGAAAATTGCAACGCCTAAATAAAAATTTCGATAAAACTAAATATATGATTTAAGCATATCTACATAAAATAATGATTTGATCTGATACTACGATTGGTTGAGTTTTTGTAACGAACGAACCATATGCAGAGTATTCTATTTGAGAACATCTAACTAGGGATTTTAAATTAACGTGATTTCAGAAAAAATTAAAACAAAGCTATTTTCTCGTTATTGCCAAATTAATAGCCAAAATGAGCATATTTCAAGTCCCCTCCAACAGTGAACAAACACGTAAAATTTCCATATACTTATCAGCGAAAATTTATGGTATCTATCGTACACGCCTCGAAATACGTTATGCAAAACACCTTGGCAATTTTTATTCCGATTTCCATATTTTGACAAAGCCAAGACGTGTGAGGAGATTTGAAATGTGAAACTCAAGAGACTACTTCAGGACATGGCTGTAGTTCATGGAGAATATCGTTGAAATTTCCTGGAGAAGTAAATTCGAGATAGAAGACCTTCGGATAATCGTGATTCAAAAATTAACGAAATATGATAGGAAAGGGCGGCTTAGAAGAAGGAATAACTGAGTGAAGTTTGAGATAATCAAGATGCTCGCTTTTTTATATTGAACAATCTCGTCTTAATATAAACAGTTTTAAAACTAATCAACCCCAGATTAATGCATAGTATTGCAATGCAATTACGTCCTAATGGTTAAGATTTGAACTGACGTTTATATAACAAATTACCATTTATGTTCGACAAAGAATGAAAGCTTGTCACGGTTATTTCGAAACACCCTCTATAGCAATACATTCAGCAGACAATTTTTTGTCAGTGTCTATTCCTTAATTATTGATATTCGCATTGTAATTTTAGTTTTAAATAATATTTCTCTTGTATGTTTTTGTATAAATCATTGCTCTAATAAATTTCGCATTTCAAAATGCTTCTACTTTTGTCTAAAGTTCTAATGTATCAAATTCTTATGTAAATTTTTTTAACGTTCTTCATACTTCATTGTCTATCTTCTTCGATATTACATTAGTTTCCATGTTGTATCATATTTAATCGTCTTGAGCTGTACACTTTAGTATATATCGTTTTAATGTTTTCTGAGAGTTTTTAAATTTAATTTTACCAAGTAGTATATTTAGCTTCATCATTTTTTAGCTTTGTGTTTCGTTTTTTACATCATTTTAAAATTCGGATTTTTCGCCGTTAAATTTTTAGTTTTTGGTGTTTTAATTATACACCCTTTATAATTTGTCATGCTGTCATAATTCCTTTGTGTACATTCTTTGTGTTCTGTTTATACATTTCCAGTAATTCTTTGATATTTTTGAATGCATGTTTGATTGATCCTATATATATTTTTTAATGTTCCTTTATTGTCTTTAAATTCTTTTAATTTTGCCTTATATAATTAGTCATGTTTTCATAATTGCTTTTATTTCATTAATCTCTTTGTATACATTTTTAGTAAGCTGTTTCTATATTTTCAATAATTGGTTAGTGTCTTTAAATGTATATTTTAATATTTGTATTTGTCTATTTTATGTTTTGTCTTTAGCTTCATTATTTTTTACCTTCTTGTTTCATCTTTTAAGTCATCATAAAATTTTCATTTTCCGCCGTTTGTTGGAAAAGAAAACATTTCTTTGAATTCAGTAAGAGCTGAGCATTCTTGATTCTAGTAAAAACTTCATGCATGTTTTGTAAGTGCCCTTCAAAAGTTTTTCCCATTACCATTATATCATCAAGATAGACCAGGCATGTCTTCTAAGTGAGGCCTCGTAGAACAACTTCCATAAGATGCTCAAAAGTAGGGGGCATTGCATAGTACGAAGGGCATAACTTTATACTGATATAAACCACTTCCGGTAGAGAAGGCAGTCTTTTCCATATCCTGTTCGTCAATGCCTACTTGCCAGTAGCCGCTCTTTCAATCGAGTGTTGAGAACCAATGAGAACCTGCCAGTGTCGTCAACGGTCGTCAATTCTGGGAAGTGGATAGCTGTCCTTCTTGGTGACGTCATTGAGCCTTCTATAGTCCACACAGAATGTGATAGTCCCATCCTTATTGGTATCTAGGACAACAGGCGATGACCATGGACTTGATGATTCATTAATGCTATCATCATCAAACATTTTACCCACTAATGTGGTAACCTCTTGCTGCTTCGTCACTGGTAACCGCCGAGGATGCTGCCGTATGGGGTGAGCACTCCCAGTGTCGATTTTATGTTTTATGATATTCGTTCTTCCAGTATTGCTATTGCACTTTTCTAAAGCTATGCTCTGCTCTTTGATAAATTGTGTAGTTTTCTTCAGTTCTTCGGAAGACAGATGATGCCACGACTTCTGGAAATGTTCTACGACTTCCTTAAGTGATGTTGAAGGTGTTACTTTTGACCGTGTTTCGCAACTGGTTACCGCAAGTAGCTATTACATCTCCTTTATTGATTTTGATGGAATTGGATGAAATGTTTGATATCCTTATCGGTATTTTGCCGTCAGTTTTGACTAGTGCTTTGCCTACGAGGTGTTTGCAAGGCAAATCGTGGTGTTGGCTAAGTCCGATGCAGCCTCCAAAATCCTTCTCCAATTTCCCAAAAATTATCTGCTCGGTATTTTCACTTATTCTGACAGTTCATGCCGCCACTACTTTGATCGGTGTGCCATCGTCTGTTTTGGTAAGGATGAACTCTTCGAAGAACTTCAGAAGGCAAAGTTTGTTGTCAATAGAGAATCAATGTTGACCAATGAGATCCATCCCCAAAATAAATTCGTCTTCTATGTCGGCTTCTAACACTGTGTGGTGTAATTTAATTCTTCCAAGATGAAGTTCAATATCCATTTCTCCAAGTACTTCAGCAGTCTCACCAGTAAACGTACGTAAAACAACATTTTTCGATATGGGTAGGATTTCTACTCTATTTGCTCCGTTGAATTTTACCAAAGATACCGCCGCACTAGTGTCAACAGTAATTGTAATGAATTTTCTCTTGTTATTTCTTTTAATAGTTAGACTGTCGGCGGGTTTTCCTAGACTTTTAATGGAGACGATCCTGGGGGCTTTATCTTCTTTAGCCAACACCCGCACCGCAATGTTGACTAATTGAAGTTTTCTTGATTTGACTTTGAGGTCCTAGCGTCTCTGGATGGAGATTTAGACCGTAGTTGTACTCGGCAGTCTCTTTTGAAATGCCCAGTCCTGCCACATCTATAGCACTGATTTGAGCTATTTCGGGTACGTGGCCTATCTTCTATTGGTTCCCAGAATCTCTCCGTGGCCTGAAGAACTTCCGTTAATTTCTTCTCAAATTTCGCCCATCTCAGTTAATACACAGCTGTTTGTCGGCTTTTCTTCCTGGATGGATATGGGCCTGATTTTTGGCTTGGAGATATTACAGGCCGCCTCGATTTTTAGGGCTCTACCCAAAACTTCGCTGCTGTTATCAAATTTGGCTAGATCGAGCATTTTCTGAGTTTCTGAATCTCTGATACCATCCACGAAATATTGGGCAGCAAGTTCCTCTTGAAATTCTTCCGTTGCTCCCGGATAGGCCAATTGAATGAGACGTCTAACGTCTGCCTCAAACTCTTACAAGTTTTCACCAGGCTTCTGATGTAGGGACTTTACTTGTGCCTGATACAGTTGTCTTCTGTGTTGGTCTCCAAATCGTCTCTCCAGGATAGCTACGAGTATGTCATATTTCCCTTATTGGCTGATGGGAATGGTCTGCAGTAGTTCCAGGGCAGATCCACGAAGCGCTAGCACTAGTGATATAGCCAGTTATTCATTATTCCGACTGTTGGCAACAGCAGCGGCTTCAAATTGTCTTTTGTACATTGTCGAGGATGTTTGACCATCATAGGTTGGAGGGTTAATGTGCTATCCTGTGGCGAATACCCTCTCGATGGATCCTTGATTTTTTAGTCTGATAACTTCTGCTTGTAGATTTTTCATTTCTTTCTGTACGTCTCCTACCTCTCTTTGTACATTTCCAACTTCTCTTTGTACATTTCCAACTTCTCTTTGTACATTTCCAATTTCTTTTTGAACAGTTCCAACTTCTTTTTGTACAGTTACAACTTCTTTTTGTATATTGTTTGCTTCTTTTTCAAATTTCTCATTTTGCCCGTCCAATATTTTCTGTAATTTTCCTTGCTCGCCTACAATTACGTCCAGCATCCATTTCTTAAGCTGTTCTGCTTGCCTTCTGCGTTCGTCCTCTTTTCGTTCCGCTTGCCTTTTATCTTCTTGATCTTGAAAAATTATCTGAAGCCGATCTTGTTCCATTTGCCTTTTATCTTCTTGGTGTAATCTTCCGATTTGGCCAGTGTACAATATTTTTAAATTTCATTTTATATGCTGCATTTAGCGAAAAAAAATGCTGTATTTTGCGGTAAGAATTGTTGAAAAGAAGTCAATACTTTTCGGTTAGTTAATTCTAAATTTATTGATTCGATTTGCTGTCAATAAGCTTAAAATTGCCGCATTTATTAATGTAAATTTATTTTATTCTAAAGATAGGTTAACGATATATTTGTATTAGCTCATATAACACTGTTGAGGCTTTGAGTAACTATTTTGATCATCCCTTTCATTTATGTAGCCCTCAGGCACTTTGTGACTATATTTATTTTAGTTGATAAGCAAACTGCAGATCGCTTAGGTTTGATCAAGTCACTAAAATCGGATATTATGTTATTAGTATAACTTAGCTTGACATATATTACATTTACCGTAGAACAGCCAGCAAACCGTTCCATATTTTTAAGAATTGTGTTAATAAAGCCTACTGTAAAGTCTCATTAAATCCGTCAATTTCATATTTTATTTTCGGTTTAAATATTTCATAACTTTTTGGGACCCCCGGTTGCTTAGTTCCAATCACCGGCTGATCATTTCTGAGATCTTTTTGGGTCCTATGGATAGCTGGTTTCAGATATTTATATTTATCTTTCCACGCGGCATACTGCAATCCTAGCAATATTCGGTTGGTTCTGTTGACAGCATTGGGAAATAGGGATGGGCTATTTCCCATAATTGCTGCTGTCGATTTAAATTTTTAAGAGTTTATCGTTGTGTTGGGGAATATTCTCTAGTATTTCTTGAACCATTTAATTTCAGCTCCCGCCGTCGCTTTACCACCATAATGAACGAGAATTAAGTCGTTTATTATCCTCGTATCGAATCATTTGGCATTTTCAGTCCCTTCCTTCTTGCTGATCTGACGTAGCCCAGTCAACTCTCTAATCTCGTGGAAGTGAAAAAGACAAATTTACTGAAAACTGAAGATTTGGTTCTTTTGAGAATATCCTTCGAGGCGAAAAGAAGGTTTGCTTTAGTGCAGTCATAGTGATTCAACATTTAGTATTGTAATTTAATACTACCCTTCGATGTGAATATTGTGTTGGCTTCTGATTGTGTGTTTGACACGACCGATTTGTCAGGATTTAACTTTTGCACTAGGTAAGCATTTTCTCTGGAATTATTTTTTTTCCTATTACTTGTGAAGCACGCGCCATGACGCTAATGGTCTTTTCCCTTATTGCTAGAGGCTTTCCAAGTTCGTCGTATAAGACCGAGACCGTCGACTCTCTAGCTACCCTCCGCCAAAAGCGAGGTAATTATTGCTACAGTTTTTTTGTCTAAATTAACGATTTAATTGTTTTATCTGTGTTAACCATTTGATTTGCGTCCCATGTGTTACTTATCTATTCCATTTTATCAAATCTGAATATCTGAATTTTTATTTTAATGTAACTTTAGTTCTAATCATATAGGGAAGTTTATATTTTCATTTAGGGGTGATTCATGCCTGTTTTGCTACAAGATCACAGATCCTAGCTCCGGGCTACACTAGAGCCAATCTTATCTTCGGGCTGCCGGTTCTCTGCTAGTTTTACCGTCGAGGCTATCGAGTAGCAGTACTTGGGATTTACTACAAATGCCCGGCGCCTCCACCAGAGGTTCTTCCTGCCTCCACAACTGACCTTGATGAATTAGATCTATTGGGTATCGTACGGAAGCAGTATTATTTTTCTTTTTTTTCCGTTTAATTACTTATTATTACTATAGATTATGCCTTCAAAGAGCCATCAAAACTTCATTTATTCATTTATTTTTCTGGTCAATTGATAATTATTTCTTTTAATATTTAAATATAAATCTAGTCTTTTCGGCCGAGCTTTTAGATAGATTAATTTGATTTGTTCATTTATTTTTCTGACCGATTGATATAATCGCTCTTAATTTTCCTCTTTTTAATATAGTTCAAGCAATGACCGTCGAGCTTTAAGATAGTTTTCAATAATTTTATTCTTTTTTATTAAATTATCGGGTCAGTTGATTTAATTATTGTAGCCATTTAATTACTACCTACGATTATTGCTATATTTATAATTGGTGCAGCTACTAGCGCACGCATGCATATATGTAATAAGCTTAGGTAAACCAAAGTGACCACTTCGGATTGTGGTGTTTAGCGCACTTAGTTGTAAGGCATACAGTACCGAGTGTTAACAACAGAATTGGTCTTCGTACAATCTCTATATTGTTCTCTATTTATCGATTACTTTAATAGTCATTTGTCATTCCAATGCATTTAAATAGTCAAAAGTTTTACCGTAGTATTGTTGCTCTGACTTAGTAGCAAATAGATTGTGTCTTAAATTATAGATTGTGTTTTCTTGTTAAGTTACGATTGAGTTCCTTTGATTTAATAAGCGTGCCTAGCCTCCCCTCACAACACCAGCGGAGCCTTTTCAGTTTAGTTGGGAAAAACTGGTGGCGCTCTACGACCCCACTATCGGGGCCGGGCTTTGTCACACGACTCTCCGGTGCTAGGTTTGTTTTTAAATAAAATCTTTACTTTTAACTTCAATAGGAAAAACGTGTTACATTGGTCTTGTAAAAGTTTTTGAAGCCGGTCTTCGGATGGTTGCTAGCCGTGACAATACATATCCAGTAATTCTTTAATATCTTTGAATGCATGTTTGATTGATCCTATATGTAGGTATTTTTTAATGTTTCCTGCGTGTTAAAATTCTTTTCATTTTGCCTTAAATCGTGTTTTCATAATTGTTTTCATTTCATTAAATTCTTTGTATACATTCTTTGTAAGCTGTTTCTATATTTTTAGTAATTGTTTACTGTCTTTGAATGCATGTTTTAATGTTTCTATATGTCTTTTATAATTTTCATGAATGTTTTAAAAAAAATGTCTTTACAATTTTTAGATTCATTATTTTTTAATTTTCCGTGCCATCTTTTAAATCATTGTAAAATTCTTATTTTTCACTGTTAAATTTTCAGTTTTTATACGTCCTTTATTTTCTGTTTCATTATTCTTTAACTTTGTGTTCCATCTTTTAAATCATTCCAAAGTTTCTTTTTCTCCGTTAAATTTTCAGTTGTTTGGCGTTTTGATATCACGATCACACTTAATAATTTATTGGTATCCGTTATTAGTTTCTTTGTATATATTCTTTGATGTTGCAGTAATATTTGGAAATTTTCGTGTAGATTCTTTTTGATATATTTATTTGATCGGGGAGGAATTGCTGCTTGGCTTCTTCCCCAAACACGAGGGTGACACAATTGTCTAATTGTGCCGGTGGAGCTGTATGTGCACTGTATGATGTAATTATTATCTTAATTGAAGTTCTCGAAGGACCACAGCTTAAGGCGCTGAACCGAATGGAGCAATGAAACCACAATGTTGAGTTATACTGAAGATGTAAAACTCTTTATTACCACTATTACTAAAAATGAAACTGGAACAAATACGTTTATGCTTAGTTTATGTTCTTTAGGATATTAATTCTATATCCTCACTGTCTCTATGTACAATATACACTATTTACACTCTATTTACACTATCTTCCTTTTACCAATCACTTCTTAACATTAAGCAATGTGGACTAAAAACATCAACTATCGACCACCGACTAACTCGTAACTGTACAATAAACGTGTAATTAATGAGCGATTAGAACCCGGTCTGGGTGTTTAAGAGAGAATTAATAAGGGAGATAATAAGGGAGAAATAATTAGAGAGCGTGAGCAACTTCTCACTGCAACTTCTACTCAACTTGAGCTGCCTTTCGCGACTGGCTCTCAAAAGCGACTCTCCTTAGCTTTTCCGCTCGTTCGAGCAGTTACTTAGTGCTAAATCATCATCAACGGATTTCATTTTCTGGGTAACAAAAAAACCGTTAGAGTAAATAAGGCTCATTTTCCTATGCATTGAATGAATTGACAAAACAGTACGTTGGGAACTTATGTGTTTTATTAGCGTCAGCTTCAACGGTTTTCGATAAGACTTGTTTTGCTTAGCAGCGAAATACATTTGGTGACCGTTGAAGTTGATAACGCGTAGACATAACTATTATGATTAGCGAACTGATTTTTTTTATATTACAGAGAAGAGGGTTGGGTGTTTCCCAACATTATTCTCATTTTTATCTTGAATATTATTAGATTTATTGTGTTTAGTCATTGAAATAATATAAAAATTTTTGGTTTTTCGCTATTTAAATTTATCTGTTGAAAACTGCCCCGCACACACCTTAGTTTGCCGTTTATTACTACTTTCCCCAATTATTTATTATTATCGTTATGCAAATCGTTATAAACATTAATTTATTTATTAAGCAAAACGTTCCCGCTGATTCTGTGGACGAAAAACTATCGTTATTGGATAAATTATTTATCGAATGCAAATATTAAATTCGCATTCGAATGCGGCCGATAATAAAACGGCTCCCAGTGTTGAAATGCCACGTTCAAACTCTCGAAATGCAACGGTATTTATTACAGAAATACGAACCTTTTTAGAATTTAAAGGAACGACTGACTCGGAGTCGTATTTACATATTTAATTCCGCATGAAAGCACTCTTTGGGCTTAAAATTAATATCGGAGAATTTTGGGACGTACGTTACGTTATTGATTCGTCCCCGTTATTTTCAATAACCCCATGAGAAATAATCGAGAGGAGTCAGATCGGGAGATCGGGCAGGCCACTGGAATCTTATTCGATTTGGAAAATAGTAAAGAAGTTTCCAACACGCGATTTTGCTGTTACGACGTACACGAAGCAGAGTATAAAACCAGCGGCTAAACCGGTTAAATTAATGATAAGTTTATTGCATTACAAGAAAAAACGATGTAGCTGCTTGTAATAATTTATAAGACAATTTAAATAGAACCTACCTATAAGAAAAAGTCTAGTGGTACCAGATTCGTTGGAGTAGACGGGTGGAACTTCTGCAATTATGTTCAACTTTACGACTTTCTGACAGGTCGTTCTGCCACCTGGAAATATACATTTTAAAAACGACCCTTTTAATTGTATTATATTTCTATAGATGCGTGTGAAGATGCTATTATCATTTATGCACTACAAAACAGTGCTTTAAATTACCTCGCGAAAGGAAGTCGAAAGGTGTTAGATCGGGGTATGAAGCATGCCATTTCCATTTCATGAATTAACTTGGCCAAGTAGCTCTCGTAATTGTATACGAATTTAATAATTGAAAAGACTTTTTTTTAACAATAAGCCGTCCTATCTGGTAGTAAACGCAACACACCCTGAAAATTAGAGGTGTCAGATCTGGAGCTCGAGCAGGCAGTTTAAATGTTGTAAATGTGTATTATACGACAATTTAAATATTTATACAGGAAATAATCTAAAGGTTTCAGATCAGAAGATGGAGCAGGCACTTTTAATTTCAATCAATAACTGATCAATAATTTGAAAATATGTTCTAGTTGTATGCAAAAATTATTAATTTATAGAACAATTTAAGTATTCTTACAAAAAATAGTCTACGAGTGTCAGATCAGGAGATCGAGTAGACAATTTTATCAGTAATACTATCAGATAGTTTGTGTAATTTTGTTTAATTTTAACAAATGCTGTGGATGCGTGTGAAGTAGATTTATTCATACCATAATCGTTTTTCCGCATCAAAAACAATGTTTTAAATAACCTCGCAAGCAGAGGTCGAGTGGTACCAGATCAAGGAATCCAGCAGGCCATTTAAATTTCAACGATTAATTTGGACAAATAGCACCCGTATTATAATATTCAAAATTGTTGGTGCAAATTGGGGTTAGAGGCAAAAAGTCAGTATTAGGATGCATAATTTAAAATAATTTGATTTTAAATATTTTAAGGGAAAATCTATATATACATATATACGGTGATTTATACCGAAAATCTCAGACGCCGCAATAAATCAGGGTCAAAATATTATGGAATTAATTAATTACCTTATGGCTCTGACATATACGTTTAAAATATTCATAGAATATTACTTTTTTATGATAATCGGTAGGGCGATTATTTAGAATAAAATTATTAAACTATACGCAACATGATAAATGTAAAGTATTTAAAAATACATTTTTTAATAAATAAATTGAATTGTAAATTTATTGGTTATTAAATAGATTTTTGGCTACTGATGTAAAAATGCCATCGCACTTTTATAATGATCAATAATTATTGTTTTATTTGTGTAAACAGTTTGGAAATATTTTTTTAAATTAATTTATGACACCAGATGTATATGAAAATGAAAATTGTGAGTATAACGTAATTTTTTTTTAAATCATAAATTCGAATTTTTTGAAAAATATCTCACTATAATGGTATGTTTTGAGTAAATTTTAACAGTCGATTTCTTGAGTTTAGTTTAAAAAATGAGGCAGGTATTGTCTGTTTATTTCTAGTTAATAAAATCAAGTTACAAGAAATAAATTTAATAATCTATTTTTGGTCTTCCATGCCTAGATACACTCTAGATTTACATGCAATTGATTTTTTTTCCAACGTGGCCGTAGAATATGTAAATCAATACAAAAACGATAGTAGTAGAAACATGACCCGTCGTATGTCTTAACGCTTCGCGTTAATAGATATACAGGAAATTTTGCGTAGATTTTGAAAATAGCGCTTTTTACAAAAAGCCGCTGTTTCCCGGCGATATTACTAGCGCCATCTGTTGTAACCACGTTTAGTCATCTGAACCCGGCCGCGTATCCTACGCCGAATCGACCAATCACAGCGTATCCTACAGGATAGCCACTTCACCCAACCTTAAACTTCCTAGTATTATAGCCAGGAAGTTTTAGGATTATCTAGGGGTAACCAAAATTCCGATTTTTAATAATCGAATTTCATGAAAACTAGTCAGCAGATTTCAACCGGATTTGTATTAAAATTCATAATATTAATTTAGACAACCGGTCATGCTAAGTTTTTACACAATATCTCTATATTTACATTATTGCCCTTTCTATTTCCGGAGGATGTAAATTATCCCGCCAGAAGAGGCGGTGGCAAGGGGCGTTAACAACTTTTTCAAGTTGATCTAGCTATCACGTTCTAGTATGAAGTAGCATCTCCACTCTCACCTAAGTAAGTTGCGCCAAGGGCGCTTTTCCCGCCGGCATGGCGCCAATTCGCCATGCCGGAAAGTTTTCACGTTTTGATACCTCATAATCCCTCTAGTGCTCTACTCAAGTGAATTGTATCCAGACATAATCATCGTTATCTCAAGCCTACAAAAAGGTATTTATCGGCACTCTGACTGCCATTACTCTTACAAGTACTGTACCATCGCTGTACTAGCATCCCCATTGGTCTCGTCCATGGGAATTCTATAGTCGAGTCTTATCTCGAACCACAAGTAATCGAGTCTTGTCTCGAAACCCAAGTTAGTAAACTCACATGTTTGCAATAACTCTCTCTCAGGTAAGAAGCTGTACCATCGCTGTACTAGCGCCCCATGGCAATCGCCCATGGGAGTTCTCACAATAGAGTCTTGTCTCTAACCAATATTGGTCGAGTCTCGTCTCGAATCTTAAGTAAGACGCTGTACCATCGCTGTACTAGCCCCATGGCAATCGCCCATGGGAGTTCTTACAATAGAGTCTTTTTTTATCCAGATGCGCAATCCAGTTAAGTGTTTTATCTAAAGTAATCCCCAGATACTTCACTGTATTCACAAATGGGATAGTTTTTCCTTTGAGCGAAGGTGGTCTTAGGTCTTCCAGCCTTTTCCTCCTTGCGAACGGGACTATAACTGTTTTGTGTGGGAGTGTGGGTTCACAGATAGTTGTTCCATTTCATACCAGTCATAGACCACGGTTAGCACCTCTTGCAGATCCTCTGAGATAGTTCTTTGCGAGTTGCTTCTAATCAGTATTAGTAGATCATCCGCGTATGCCTGCATCTCCACATCCCACAGCGAGAGAACCGCCAGCAGACTATCCATGAAGAGAGACCACAAAAGGGGCGACAAAACCCCGCCCTACGGACATCTCCTAACAACCCTGTATCTGTAGCTCTCTCCCTGTAGAGTTGTTGTGTCTACTCTGCAGCTTAACATACTTCCGATCCAGTTCCTTATTTGTGGTTCAACGCCTCTTTCAGCTAATGCTGTGTATAAGTAGTTTGGTAATGCATTATTGAATACTCCTCAGGGGCTGCTTAAGGTGTAAGCGAGGTAAGCTACTGCTTAGGGCGCAGCTCGCACAGGGGCGCAAAATTTGGGCGAAAAATTCGAAATAATATAAAATAAGGAAAGAAGCAGAAGATAAAAAGCAGACTGCAGCTGTAGCCAAACGTTTCTAGGCCAGATTCCGTAAAGGATCCGTCAGGTCGTTTTAGCGAGCCTAACTCCTGAACGGGTTCTCTAAAGATTCTATGGAGCCTAGCACTGCCAGGTGCATCTGT
>JAEQML010076239.1:0-13453 GCA_016904865.1 Pissodes strobi
GTAATATTTTCTTTTCTTTTTTGATAAATGATATCTAAATAACAATTATTGTTCAAGAAACATTGTTGTTCCGCGGAATGGCGGTTGAGAAGTCACAACCCTAAAGACATCCTTATTTGTAAAGTAATTGTTAGTAGTATGAGTATTCTACAGTCCATACAAACCTGGCACCCAAGATAAGTGGTCAGCTATATTGAAGTATGAGAGTCAATATAAAACTTCTCAGGCGTTTCGTATTAATTGAGTGATTACTGATATTTGAATATATTTTTAGGACTTTTGTGGCAGAAATAAGTTTTTATGTTAAACAACTTGGTCGTGTTGTTCATGGCCGTGACGGCGGATCAAACAAGCAGACGGCGAGCAAAAGCTGCGCGCTCTCAATGGTCAGACAGCTTTTTCATCTTGGCGTTATTGAAGCGTTTACAGGTATAATTTAGAGTTGTCACTCAATGTTTTCTTCTCAATATGTTAAAATAGTGAGTAGGAAAGATTGAGTTTGTATTGGGAAAATGTTATTCGAAAATCTTAAATTAAGTTGATGGCTTAAATGGAAAATTGAATAGCAGTTATAAACCACAAAACTATTATTAACAGTATCTTTTTTTATTCTTCAGTGAAAATCTTCCATAGTATGCAATATATACAGATTAAACGTTTACTTGTTTTTCATAAACATCACATTTTAGGGACACTGAAAAAACAACAGAATGCTGCAGAAATGAAACCATTTGAAGTAAAGATATCTCCACAATTGCAGCAACAAGTGCGAGATGTATTAACTGAGTTGGATGTACATCCCTCTGTGATTAAACAAGAGAAAACTGACCAACCTGTATCTTTATTATCAACTCACGTTTTGGACGAATTTCACCCTGCTCCTCCGACGCAAGTAGGTTGCGTTCATCAATAAAATTAAATAGTACATTTGCGTTCAGTTAATTGAATTTTCATCTTATTCAACGGTTAACATTTAAATGATAATAGAAAATAAATATATCACCGACACCAGTCATCTGTCCAGAAAAGTACGTTTACTTATTGACTTGTACATTTAAATGTTAAATTAATTTAACATAGTTGAAATCTAAGAGAGATTTTGAAAACGGGCTTTTATTCAAAATTTGTCTGAATTTTTAAATATTCTTTCTAGGCTGGAGTTGTTCCATGGTCCCCACCCCAGCAAAATTGGAATCCATGGACAGGCTGCAATATTGATGAAGGTATTGTTATTACTACTGCGCTTTTACTGAGTAATTGTAATTAAAATTTTTCAATTACAATGTAAATATTGTTATGTACTGAAATGGTTCTGTTTTTGCGTCGGCTTTCAGCTTTTATGTTTCTATTTGTCTAGGTTTCTTGGCAACAGCTACCATGGATCAAATTAGTGAGCATATGTTAGAAGAGGCTAAACTAAAGCAAAGCAGCGATATCAAGCTGCAGAAAAGTCAAGAAGAGCGGCAGAAGTTGCCAGTGTATAAAACCAAAGCTAATCTTATGGAAGCTATTAATGAAAATCCTGTAATTATTATTAGAGGAAATACGGGTTGTGGTAAGTTTATTATACCTCTCTCTTGAGAGCTGTTAGGGTTTTCGAAATTATCTGCGAAGATAATACATACTGATAATCGCGCAGTAACCTAAGTAATTATAAGGTGTCAGTAAACTGCCAACTTAAAAAAAAATCATCTTGTGACATGTAAATCTATTTATCAGTGTAGAAAAATGAGAAAGCTGCAATTTTTCTTGCTTGGCAGAGTCATTATAACATCACGAATATCTTCTTCAAAGTTAATTGTCAAAATCCGTTTTGAATGTGATTTTCAGACTTAATACCTGTCGCTCATTCATAAACCACTGTTATAGTTCTATTTTTTCCTGTTACCTTTCTTAAGAGATAATTTTTCTTTTAGGTAAAACCACCCAAATATGCCAATTCATTTTAGAAGACTATATAATGTCGGGACAGGGAGCCTGGTGTAGTATCGTGGTAACTCAACCTCGTCGTATTTCAGCGGTTTCAGTTTCCGAGCGAGTTGCTAATGAAAGAGGTGAAGAATTGGGGCAAGCTGTGGGGTGAGTGTTTTTAAGATTGAACTTACAACATGAAATATAAGCATGTCATCTATATATATAATATGCCTGTACCATGTCGTATGTAAAATTGATGCAAATATTGTCGGGTATGCAGTCTGTTTAAATTAAACTCTTTTTTCCTTAACCCTATATTTCGTCACTTATTATGCGATTTCTTCAGGAGAGAACTGGAAGGTAAATAGAAAAAAACAATCTACCCGAAAATACCAAAGAAAAAACCATTTAGAATTAGAGTTCATAATTCCAAAACAAACAAAAACACATCACACAGATAAAAATGTAACGGTATAAAAAATACTAGCAAATTCCTAGTGATGAGTGAGACTGGTCTTGGTCTTGCAGAAAAAGCAAGACCAAGACCAGCTCCATGTCTGCAAGACCAAGACCGAGCAGTGCAAGGCTTATGCAAGACCAAGACCTAGCATGCAAGAGTCTTGCGAGATCGGGAGATAGTGACCTATTTTTGGATATGTTTTTGGCCAGTAAGCCCTTTGGATGGTATAATAATACTGTTACGTTTTTCCCGTGGGTTCTTAACAAAATTACAACTTGACTATTTTCAACTAATACTCTCTTTATTCACTATCACTTCATGTCCGTGATATGCTTTCAACCTGTCGAGGTGGACAACTTTCAGTTTGCTCCTGGGGCTACGCTGAATTCTATACACAACGTCATTAATTCTTTTGATGACCGTATAGGGTCCTTCCCATACTGGTGTTAGCTTGGGAGATCTTCCTGTCTTCCTTTGCGGGTTATATAACCAGACTTTATCGTTCATCCGAAATCCCCTAGAGTTAGCTTGGAGATCATATCGAGCCTTCATTCGGTCACTAGCGAGACGTTCAAACGGTAGTCCCACATCATTCTGTTTCATCTTCCCACTGGATCTTGTCTGAGGTCCTTGACTTGAGGCACAAGTTGAACACTGCTGGCACCATGATTTCACATCCTGGCAGTAGTTGACCCAGTAAAATCTGTCGCGGATCTTGTCAATCATTTTGTTCACTCCGAGATGAGCACCAAACTTTCTATTATGTACTTCGTCCAGAATTTCCGATACCCTCTTCCTTGGTACCACTAACTGCTTCTTCACTACTTTGCCATCGGAGCTTTCCCAGGCTCGTTTAAGGAGTCCATTTTCAACTACCAGGGAGCCCCACTGAGCCCACAGAGATTTAAAAGTAGATCCCTTAGTTGAAATATCTCTCCAGCTTGGTCTTGGTTGACGTTCTTCCTTAGCTTTTAGTAGCAGTGCTATTTCATTATCCTCAAGCTGATCTTTCTTTAGTTGCTCTGTGGTCCACTGCTGATCAACCTTAAACTTGATTCGCCTAATGGGAGTGATTCTTTCTCGTTGGTCAATTCTTTGGCGATGTTTATAATTATCCTCACATGACCTTCTGGATAAAGCATCTGTATTACTATGCCATCTTCCTTCCCTGTGCTTAGCCTTAAAGTTATATTGTTTCAACTCTTCCTGACTTGGCTTTGAACTGATGTTGTCTCTGGATGGAGCTGTAGGTCGTAGTTGTACTCGGCAGTCTCTCTTAAAATGCCCAATGTTGCCACATATATAGCACTGATTTGAAACATTTCGGTTACGTGGCCTATCTTCTAGTGGCTCCCGGAATCTTTGTACTTGACAGTCTCTTTTGAAATGTCCAGTCCTGTCGCATCTATAGCACTGATTTGTAGCCTTCCGATTACATGGTCTAACTTCTGTTGGCTCCCGGAATATCCGTATTCGACAGTCCCTTCTGAAATGTCCAGTCTTTCCACATCTATAATAGTGATGGGCATAACCGAATTATTTTGATAACCGAATTATTTGTATTCAAATAATATTAATAACCGAATGATTATTTGAATAATCATTCGAATAAATTCAGGTTAGCGATCGCAGTCGGTTAGGAAGGAGGTGCAGCGTAATCGGCATCGTATTCGTAACTCGTAACTGCTGTAATTGTCTTATTAAGTTATTAAGTATGATTTAATAAATAACAATAGAATACGAGTAAATATTTGATTACGCAATATTATTGAACAAAATTAAATAAATAGCATTTTACGTTTTTAAATCAAAAATACTTAAACTCCAAAATATGATTCTTGGATGTGTTGATTACATGTAATGAACATAGTTATTAAAAATCTACTTTGCAAAAAAGTATTGTTCTCTGGCGATGTATTTATAGTATTATAATAATACTAATACTTAATAATACATATTATATTGTTATAGTTATATAACGACTTATGTATTGCTCTAAAAACTAAACAAACATTAGGTGATAATTGGTGTTATGTATTTGAAAGCAGGCCGTATTCATTACCAAGAAGGGTATGAAAGAAATAAGAAATATCTGGGTGGGGCTGCTAATCGCAATAAAAAATATCGGCCGGCCGGGCCGGCCGGATCAAAAGCGACCGCCTTTTATTTTGATTCATTGAAAATGTCAACAAATTGCTGTATTTGCACTTTTTAGGCGTTCAAGCGCCGAAAATTGGATATTTTTTTTATGTTAGGTACGCAATAAAAGTAAATTATGTAATCTTAACTTAATATTCGGTAGTTTTCAACCCTTAAGTCCGGCTTCCACATTCCACATCCTACCGGAACATTTGAAATTTTAAAACTCATCTTTTATTCGAGCTAAAACATCGAAACTTGCTTCATAACTCATAACTAAATTAAAACCGCTCCTTGCTCGTTGATCATTCGACGAATCGACGGACGGGACAGCGATGCTTGTTCCTTCATAGTTCGTGTTCGTATTTGAATTCGTACATATCAGGTTTAAGTTATTTTTTATTCGAATACTTGTGGAATGAAAACCGAATAATACAGGTTATTTTAATAACCGGATAACAGGTTATTTTTCATTCGAATAAGCCCATCACTAATCTATAACACTGATTTGATGTATTTTGGTTATGTGGCCTATCTTCTATTGGCTCCTGGAATCTTTGTACTCGACAGTCCCTTTTGAAGTGTCCAGTCTTGCCACATCTATAGCACTGATTACGGTTGTATGGCCTAACTTCTAGTGACTCCCGGAATCTCCCCGTGGCCTGAAGAACTTCGGTTAATTTCTTCAAAATACCGCCCATTTCAGTTAGTTCACAACTGTTCGCCAAATTTTCTTCCTCGATGGATACGTCCCTGATTGCTGGCTTAGAGATGTTACAGGCCGCCTCGATTTCCAGAGCTCTACCCAAAACTTCACGGCTGCTATCAAATTTGGCTAGACGTAACATCTTCTGAGTTTCTGCATCTCTGACACCGTCCACAAAATATTCAGCAACAAGTTCCTCTTGAAATTCTTCCGTTGCTCCCGGATAGGCCAACTGAATGAGACGTCTAATGTCGGCCTCAAATTCTTGCAGGTTTTCACCAGGCTTCTGATGTCGGGACTTAACTTGTGCCTGATACAGTTGTCTTCTATGTTGGTCTCCAAATCGTCTCTCCAGGGCAGCTGTAAGTATGTCATATTTACCCTGTTGGCTGATGAGAATTGTCTGCAGTAGTTCCAGGGCAGACCCACGAAGCGCTACCACTAGTGATGTAGCCATTTCTTCATTATTCCAACCGTTGGCAACAGCAGCGGCTTCAAATTGTCTTTTGTACATTGTCCAGGATGTTTGACCGTCGTACGTTGGAGGTTTGATGTTTTGTCCTGAGGCGAATGCCCTCTCGGTGGGTGCTTGGTGTTTTAGTCTGGTAAATTCTGCTTGTAGATTCTTCACTTCTTTCTGTACGTCTCCTACTTCTTTTTGTACATTTCCAACTTCTTTTTGAATATTGTTTACTTCTCTCTCAAATTTCTCATTTTGTCCGTCCAATATTTTCTGTAATTTTCCTTGCTCGCCTACAATTACATCCAGCATCCATTTCTGAAGCTGGTCCTGCTCTGCTTGTCTTTTCTCTTCCTGGTCTTGCAACATTTTCTGAAGCCGGTCCTGTTCTGCTTGCCTTCTACGTTCATCCTCTTCCCGATCCGCTTGCCTTCTACGTTCATCCTCTTTCCGATCCGCTTGCCTTCTACGTTCATCCTCTTCCCGATCCGCTTGCTTTTTATCTTCTTGATCTTGAAAAATTTTCTGAAGCCGGTCTTGTTCTGCTTGCCTTTTACGTTCATCCTCTTCCCGATCCGCTTGCTTTTTATCTTCTTGATCTTGTAAAATTTTCTGAAGCCGGTCCTGGTCTGCTTGCCTTTTATCTTCTTGATCTTGAAAAATTTTCTGCAACCGGTCCTGTTCTATTTGTCTCTCAGCATTTAGATTTTCCATGAAATCGGCCAACATTTTATTAATTTGCTCCATTTCTGCCGTTTGTTGCCTTGTATTGACCATAGAATGTTATAAACTTTTACCAGAATCCACCAATCAAACGGTCTCGTTGACGTACTTGTACCTCTTCTTTCCTGGAAAAAAACTTCGCAAGTCCGGTCCCTTCACAATCCGACTTCTGACACCAAATGTTACGTTTTTCCCGTGGGTTCTTAACAAAATTACAACTTGACTATTTTCAACTAATACTCTCTTTATTCACTATCACTGTATACAATTTAACACTTTAAACTACTCTTATAGCTTTACAACTAATATCTATTCAACACTCAATGATTAACTGAACTGAACTGCTAACCGACTGACTAACATTCGCCTTAGGTCTGCTTATATATAATCTCCAATCTATCACGAATATTCGGGAAGTATTCCGACGCCACTCTATATGATCTCGACGAGGCCATCGAGATAATTCCAGTCCAGCGATCCTGATACTTCGCGACCGGCCGGGCGATGAGTCATACAGACAAAGAAGCGAGGGGCACGGCGGCTAGTTGTATAGGGTAGCACAAAAACGTTCGGATGGTTGTTAGGCTAGCCGTAACAATACGCTTATTCTGATGTTATAAAGTAATAAATTGAAGCATCATCCTGGGTTCCTCACATAAAGTGGGTCCGAAAAAGATAGCAATGTCTTTGAAGATCTTGAATAGTATAAGATAAAAAATTGGTTAAATGGAAAACCTTATTTAATTGCTAGTTCAATTCTGAATTAATTAATCTTAATGAACTTATAATTCATAATAGTGAATTTTATTAATTTTCGACATGTTTTCAAAAAGCCAAAAAAAATTATTTTAAAAAACGGCTGATTTTATGTAATTTTTAAATTTTTATTTGTACCTACTATATGTTTTCGACAAAATATAGAACAGAGTTCTACAGTCGTCCTTGTATTACGCTGTGTAATTTAGTAGTTGTTTTCTAATAATTGTTCTTTGTTGTTTGTATAATGTTCATCGCAATCCGCAATATTATCTAATTTAATCCTGTTATGAGATATGAATGTTAAGTGTAGGAGAGAAAAGCACAATTATTTTGGTAAGTTTCATGAATTTTTGTTTTTCTTTTAACAAAAAATACTGATTTTTATGACAACAGATGCATTACTTATGCGGATTCCTCTTATTTGTCAATATATTTTTATATGGGCGACAGACATTCCTTAATTCTCAAAGTAACTGTCAAGTACTACCAATAAAAACTTACAAGAACTGACAAAAATTACCAGATAGACGTTGATAATGACAGAATGTCGTTTCTTGCAGGAAATGAAAGATATTCTTAAAAACATATTTACAATAATTTATTTAAATAAATAAAATTAAAATGAATCAGTTAAAATAGCAACTTGGTTGAACAAATTTAGAGTTTGAGAATTACATTTTAGAAGAAAACGGTTAAAAAATCAATAATCACAATTAGTTATGAATTAAATATTCTGGTCTTTACAACGATCTTCGAATTGGCAAATAGAATACTTAGCTTCGTCTAAACGTTCGACCCTGGTTGGACACAAGTCTCTTCACCTCGTTCCTCTTCTCAAGCTGCCTATTTATTATTAGGCCTTTATAGGTGAGGATAATACCAGAGGATTTTTTTAGACCTTATGTCCTATGGCGGTTGGTCCATCTAGGTTGTGAAGCAATGGTCATCTCGACAGTCAATACGAGTTCTTCAGCCAATCTCCGTGAGAATATGCAAACAGAAAAAAATTGGTTTTAGACCAGAATGTTGGTTGATATTAAAAGAAGAAATTAATAATCAACAGTGATTTAAACAAAATCAGCAAAACGAAACGTTTTAAACTCTTACTTAAGAATTAAATCTATGATCAAAAATACAAGATTCGTAAATGAATCTGATACTCAAGTTTACTCAGAAAAAAAAATTATTAAATTTGACTTAAGCACACTTTTAATTAAGTGCAAAATAAATGAAAAGTTCACAAAAAATTGATTGAATAGAAAAGTTTTAAAATAAGCAAAATACTAGTCAAAAATTGATAGGAAGATATGATTACTTCAAAATTGTGAATTTGTAATTATGCAAATTCCTACAAGTCAAATTTATGTATTAATAAACCGTAAATGCAAAAATTACGATATTAAACCGATCGACATTTCACAAAATGTCAATCGTTCTCAAAAATCCCGCCCAGGTGAGCATTAAGTGCCATAAGAAAGGTAAACAAAGCAAATTTAGTTAAAAGTTTGGCAAGGAGCTAGAATTACAAAGAGAAAAGTTATAAATTTACCGTCCGCTGTCGGCAGAAAGAAAAAAGTAAATATCCAAGGTGAGCTCGCAAATAAATTCAATATTATATTTCATAAACTAGAAATAAGATACTCACCTTTGACTCGAGAAAGTGGGATTTCCCAATTCCTCTACCGGCAGCAAGCTGAAGGTTTAATGGTTACCCATCCATCTCTTTCGAAATTTGGCAAGGGCCTGTGTCATTGGATGACTTAAATGCGTCGGATTAGTACCAGATACTTGCTAAAAACATTAAAAACCAACAGAAACGAATCTAGGACTGTTATTCGAATGACAATTTTTCGAAAGACAGTTCTTCGAAGGACAGTTTTTCGAATGGACAATTATTCGAATGGATAATTATTCGAATGGATAGTTTTTCGAAAAGCCAAATATTCGAAAGGACCGTTTTTCGAAAATATTAAATTAGAGAAAACATAAAGATAATTTAAATAGGTATTATTAGGGCTCATGGGCTCAATCAACAAGAACTAACCAAGTACTCACCAAAACTAACCCAAGGCTAACCCAAACTAACCCAAAATTGGGAAAAGAAGATAAACTAATAAAAAAACAATAAACAAAACATCTGTCGCTACCGACGGGAATGGAACCCGCAGCGCAGCGCCGGAATTACCTTCTACACCACCTAGGCGTTGCAGAAATTTTACTAAAATGGTAAAAGGGAGTAACCCAAACTAAATTAAAGATTCGAGAAATGGTCCATTCGAAGAATTACACATTCGAAAAATTGTTGATTCGAAGAACTGTCCATTCGAAGAAATGTCGTTCGAATAATTGTCATTCGAAAAACCATCTGGATTCAACAGGTGGTAATAAAATGATGTTAGTTAGAAATTTTCCTTGCTAACTTCTAACTGCGTAGTTAAATATTTCTGTAAAAGTTAACAAAATTCACGATAAATATATCGAACTATATTCAATAAAGTTTCAAATAAGATTATTTATTCAACAACATTTCCTAAAAAGTGCCAAGATGGCCACGATAAAAAATAATACAATTTACAAATTTAGATATTAGAAATCTTCAGATATCTCATCAGAAATGTTGTTGGCCAGATCACAGCTTTGAAAATCCCTTTATATTCCCTTTATATGTCTAAAACAGAAAAATAAATTCTATAAACTTAAAAACTGAATGTGCAAAATCACACCCAGCAAGAATAAAATGGCCTGCTCACCTCGGCGTTAAATCAGAGACAAAAGCTAGCTGGCCGTTTGATTCCAATACCGGTCCGAACGGCGTCGAAAGGAGGAAGACGACTCATAAAATTATTAGAATTATTATCGCTCTCTATTAGCAATGGCTGGTACAATAAAAATATTGTTATAGAAAACGATGTAGAAATACTACTCGTACAATTCTAATGGTAGCTCCACCTATGTACAAATGATTTAACTTTTATCGAAACCTTACTCAATTGCAGAAATCAGCCGTATATAGAAATTTGCATAAAAATCGCTTTGTTAGAAAGAAATCTTAGAATATGAAAAACCGTGTAACGAAATAATTATTATTTCGTTGCATTATCAAATTGTAAGATTGAACTATATATTCTAAAAGTAGCTTTCTTCTCGTAACAGAGCCCCGATGGTGAGTTAATATGAGTCGAAACGTTGGCAAGAAATAATAATTGGTTTTCTTGATACCCGACCAATAATCCTACAAACGCCACATAAATTATACATTTTCGCTTAAAAATTATCTCGACAACAAAAAAAAATGGAATCCTTATTGCAGCATTGAACTAGAAATTAAATAACATACAACGTTTTCCATTAAACCTATTTTCTAGCACTTATAGTTTTCAAGTTACCAATTGAGTGAAGAAAAGTACACTTTACCACCACACTCAAGTAGGTAAAATTGTTAGCGAATTTGTCATTTGCTGAGAAATGCATAAAACTGATGTGCAGTTCTTCATTGAGCAATAATAATTTTGATTTATTTCAAAGCCCAGCTAACGGGCCTACTTAGAATCGATTTTTATAGAAGGACGTAAAATCCAGTGACCAATTTATATATATTTTCGAAACTTATGAAATTTTATTATTGGAAAATATTCTACAAAAAATTGTCAGAATAACTGCATCAGATTATCAAGAGATATAAATATTTACATTTTAACTCAATTATGGGCAACCATGTATTAAAAAATTAAATGCACGTTTAATAAAATAGTTCTTGCAATTTATAACTGTATATACACAGGATGTTTCAGTATTACACGGACAAACTTAAACAAGTGATTCCTTAACTCGAAATGATTTTTGAGTATTTCTAGTTAAAAAAATTACCTGAGTTACTAGTGAAAATTTGTCGTTGTGAAATTTAATATTGAAAAACCAACAATTTCATACTGGCAAATACTCTCCCTTTCTTTAAACCTTTATTTACTTTAAAGGGCTTGAAAAAGTTTTTTAATTTTCTTTGTAAATCGTCTCCAGTAAAAATGTACCAAAAAAATGAAAGACTTGCAAGACTGGACCCTGCAAGACCAAGACCAGTTATTAGACTGCAAGACTAACTTGGTCTTGCATTTGCTCATCACTACAAATTCCATATTTCAACTGCTAAGAATCGCTGCAATATACACCACGGAATAAACATAATTCGCGGAATATTAAAGCTCAAAAATAAACTAAATTTGGTTAAGGATGTTACAATAAATATTGCTTAACTGATTAGTGTCAGACTTATAATTAATTACCTTGCCATGATTGTTAATATGACACATCTCAAAGAATAATCTGTTTTTGTAATTGTTTTATGTTTCTAAAATCTTATCGTTACCATAATCAAAACCTTGTCGCGTTCTTAAACAATGGTCCACTACAGCACAGGTGTTGTTACCCAAACGAACGTCAATCTTGTGCTGGGTAATCCTCTGTCCAAGCCACTGGGACGCTTGGTTTGGCCAATGTAAAAGCCTAAACAGGACAAATTATAAACAACGTTGCTGTTGAATAAAAATGGAGTCTCATCTTTCACCTTAGAAAAATTTCTATCATTATTTAAGATATTGTATTTTGCAATCTTTATACCCGAGAAGGGCTTAACAGAGATACCACTGAATGTGTTAAACCAGTTATAAATGGGAGCTTTCTGTACTTAATAGAATGTTGATCGCCATCCAGCAAAACGATATTAGCTTATTAAATAGATGTTTAGGATATTCAAAAATATATTAAATAATTTTTTGAAATTGTTTTCTTTCAATGTGTATTATTCGATTTTTCATCGCAATAACATTGTTGCACTTTTGATTTTTGGGATGATTAGAAAAGTAGTTAATGATTCGTCCAGTTGCTGTCGGTTTCTGGTACCAATCCAAAATAACTCTGTTGTTTTCGAATCGTATTACTTTGTAACACTGTTACATTTTTCAGATTCTACTGCGAACTGTAGCGTGTCTGTTGAAAGAGTAAAAAATATTATCTAACATCATCCACGTATTTGTACACAAACGGCAAATTGAAGGGCAATAGCGGAATGACATTGTCAAAGTGCCAACACAATTGTAGACAAAATCGGACTTATTCGAGAACCCATAGGTGTACCAAAAATCTGTCGATAAAACACAAAAATGAAACTAAAATATGTATTACCAAAACTACATTTTATGAAGTTAAGAAAATTTTCTTTAGACAAGGTGGTATAGTCACTTATAATGTCCCATTTTTGCTTTAATATCTGTGTAACGAGTCTAGTGGAATGTTGGAAAAGTGACCCTACATCAAGTGAAATAACAACATAATTTTCAGCCAATAGTGTTGACAAAAGAAAACGTATCTTTAATGTTATAATCATTTGGTTTTGAAATGCATTTTTAAGAATAAGCGAAAGATACTTTGAAATTTTGTAGGTGTGGAGTTAACTGAACTGATGATTGGCCTTAACGGAACATTTGGTTTGTGGATCTTGGGCAAGGACTATAATTTGGGAAATGTTAAATTGTAAATTATTAGTGATTTGGCAAATTACTTGTCCAACTGATTATTTGATTTTACACGTCTTATATCATTATAGGCCTTTTGTATTGCAATGGTCGGATCTTTTGTTAAAGTAGTATCGTCATCCAATGGACGTTTTTTTTTTTAACATATTCATTCCTATCCATGGCGACGGTACATCCTCCTTTATCAGATTGAATTATGTACAATTCGGGATGAGATTTTAAGAAAGACTTAGTTTTTCAAAAATTTGATAAAGGATGGCTGATCAGTGTTGGTGTTATGGAAAAACATGGTAACAATATTTGTTGCTCTCGCTCTTAGAATATCCTTAGATTCTTTCATAATGTCGCCAATAATTTTTTTAACATCCCCCAGAAAAATTACCGATTTTACCTAATTTTTTGTAGAAGAAATGCACTTGGGACCGAGAGATAGAAAGTCAGAAACATCCTTAGGGACGTCAACACTAGAACCATTAATTTACTATTGTCCGCAAATAATTTTTTTTAGCTGAACTGCTTTGATTAAGTTTATTGAACTTGTTAATATTCTTTTGCTTGACTTTCCGAAAAAGATTGCTAAAAGAGTTTTTTTGGCGTTTTTCTTACTCGTTGATTAAGTCTAAATGAATAGTATTAGTCAGCTGTAATTTTACGAGAGCAACATTTCGATTAATCCTTGAGATGTTAGTACATAGATTACTAATATCCAAACTCGAGGCTTTCGTATCTATGTTGGAAATAAAGTTGTCCACCCTATCAGTCAT
>JAEQML010076240.1:0-13453 GCA_016904865.1 Pissodes strobi
AAATTTCTCGTCAAACACTATGCCAAGACCCTGAAAGTTTACGATCTATCCAAGGCAGTGCCGCTAATGGAATAGTTGAAGACAATGGGACCTTTTATTACATGATAGATGCGGTTGAAGACATTAAGATCGTCAGCGTAGGCTAGTTTGCGAATTAGAGCGCCAACAAATATATTGAATAGAAGGGGCCCAAGGTTGGAACCCTGAGGTACTCTCGAGATTTGAATAAATGTGTCAGATCTAAAGCCTCTTTTGTAATAATACATAATGATCAATCTGATCAAATGCTTTGTGGAACTCAATATAGATTACGTTGACTTGGTGCTATCATTGAGAGACTCGCAGACACAGTGCGAGACAGAACACAGATTAAAAATACACGACCTTTTTGAGAAACATCCGTGTTGCTTGACGGAAAGCCTGTTTTTGATCTTGGAGAAGTTAAATTTGGGCAGGATAATCTCGAACATTTTGGAGAAGTTATATAGGATGGAGATAGGACGATAATTCTGAATAACTGTTGGATCACCCTTCTTATGAAAGGGACGACCCTTGCCACCTTCCAGGTTTCGGCATCAGGTTGAAGATATGACACAGTGGCTCGCACAAAACGATGGAACAGTCTCTAAGAATGAAGCTTGGGATGCCGTTTCGGCCAGAGGTGATCTTGTTTTTAAGTTTTTTGCTTGCTACAACTATATCATCAGTAGTTATTGGCGGAATGTCGATGCTGTCGGAATGCTGCATCAACGCATCAATACTTGCAGGCTGGTGGGAGTCCTTGTACACACTTTAGAAACAGTTGGAAAAAGCTGAAACGACCCATTGGGGTCCGTAATAAGAGACAAATAATACAGAAAACGCAACAATTAAAATATCGATTAATAAAATGGTCTATACTCGGTTCTATATTTATCGTAGTATTTAAATTAAAACTAAATTAAAATGTATTAAAAGTCAAGTGGATGTGGAAATAAAGTTGCATTTTACAAGAACTGTAGCGAAAAAACGCTTAATATTTTCTTTCTTTCTTTTTTTGTTTCTGTGTAATTAAAAATTTGGCAAGAAATTAAAGTACTTTTTGAAAGATTACTTTTAGTTTCCTTTATTTCCATATCATTGTCAATAATATCGCTAATATTTCTTGGGTATTCTTCGCCGTCAAACCATGGGAAATAGTATCTATTATTTGATAATTTCCACCCATAATTGGTTAGATTGATTTGATACAGGGGAAAATTTTGAGAAAATTCACCTGCCTGCCAGCGCCATTTTTTCTGCGGCATTCGGTGTCAAATAATTACAATTATAACTACCATCTAAGTGTACTAAAGCTGCACAAATATTTTTGCCCAAAAAAAACATGCACCCTTCTCGTTTACTACCTGGCCATGAACCCTGGGAGGGAAAATTCAATTTCCCATTGTAGACCTGCACCACTTAAAATGTATGACATGTTAACAAAAGTCATTATTATGTAAAAAGTTATTGGTATAATCCAATTTTACGTTGATTTAAATTACCACCCCTAATTGAGGTGTAGGAAGGAAGTTGATTTTTCTGAGACCTACACGAATTATACGATCTACCGAAGTAAAATAATATATTCTTATCAATATAGAAAATTAATTTCACAAAAGCGGTACAGAATCTTATTACTCTTGTATCAGAGATCAGTTTTCCGAAAATTATTTTTTTTCAGTTGCATTATAGTTGTACGAAGGTCAGAGAATATTGATCACAGTTGTAAGCTGCAACTACAAAAATATTTGACAAATTTACCCCCGCTTGGGTTATGGATTTTCACTTTTCCACATGCACCACCCAAAATAAACGGCATAGGGCTCAAAGTTTTTGTTTCCTTTAGGACTACTTAAATTATACTATTTCAAGGAGTATGATTATGTCCCCAAAATTTTTTCGATGGGCTTGCGGTCTGTAAGTTGCAGATGAAAACCTACATGTCGAATATTTTGACATACCTAACAACAGATTTAGTAATGAAATATAGCCGCATTATATCTGACTCAAAAAATATAGCATACTAATAAATAATAGCATGTTTTCACACATATTTATCGTCATTGTATAGGTCAATAAACGAGAAGTCTGGGATTTTTCTGGTGTAAAAATAAATTGAGTTCAGCTGCACGCTAAACGTAAATATAGTATTATAAACAATAGCATGCCACAGTCTTAGTTAGCCTTACATAAACTTATTGCGCAATTTGACCGACTAATACATGCGCAAATATTAATGCTAGGGGTAGGGTACATATTCGCTAGGACCAAGTACCTACCAAAAAATAACCTTAAAATCTGAAAAAAATGCATTCTAAATATACTCATCGGACAGCTCAAATATTTGTAGCATGACACGGCTGAGAAAAATTTGCAAAATTAACATATTATTTTGAAAAACACTTACCTGAAAAAGCTGGAGAAAATATACACTGCACATGGCAAGTATTATTTTGTGAGCCTTGATATGTTGGGCACCCACCGATATGGTTACGTCACTCAATATATCGTTTTCTAATAAATAGGGTAAATTTTGTATTAGGGTTGTTTCATGATAGTGCCATTTTAGTACGAACTGTTGGTCGGTCATCGCGTACCTTAAGAGGTTAGTGTGCATGATAAGGGAAAAACTGGTATACTGGGCCAACATTCAAAAATTATCCAGGCTGGCTATTATTAGCGATTCCTGGAGAACTAACAGGTGCCAGAAAATGTCGTAACGCTTTAATATTTGTTTGTCCAAAGTTAGAATATAAATATGGTTTGGATGGTGTAAGTTATGATTTATTTAATTGCTGCAATATGTGTATATTTGAATTATTCAAAACAAATTATTTGATTGTTATTTATCCAATTACAATAGAGATAATATTTGAATAAACAATTTTTTGTTTTATATTAGATATTTTGTCACAGTTTATTCAATATCTTTGAACTCTGATGTAGTTATACACCAGTTGCGTAAAGCGGTACTTAGATATTTGGGAGCAACAGATTCCTTCAAAAGTAATACTCAATTTTACCGATAAGAAAATACCAATAAATGCCTAAGCCTACATGCGTTTGCTCTGAAGTATAAAAAGTGCAGCATCGTCCGCGCAAAAACTAATAATTATTTAGCTATAATCAATAGCAACTTTACCAAGATAATTGTCACAGAAACAATAATTGTTCCAACAATGGTCTCCATGATGTTTATATATGCTTGGTAAATAAGGCAATAGATAAGAACCATGAATACAGGTCAAAATATATGTAAATCGCATCCACCATTTCATTAAAAGTACCGTTTTGCAATACCTACTAAAAACTAATGTCATAAATTATACCTTATTTCATCAATAAAACGTCCAATATCGACACTATCAGAGTAAGATTTATAATAATATCGTTCTCATTGTAAACCTAATTTATATTTTAGGTAAACAAATAAGTAGAATTTTTGAAAAAGCTGCACAACGAATAAATGTTACGGGTACAGGGTGTGTTATAAATTTTCATTATATTCAATCGCTCCCATTTTTGGTGAGTAATTTCGAAAGCGCATTGCAAGAATATTTATGTTTGTTCTTGTGCGTTTTATGCCAATCAAATTAGCCAAAACTATCTCAACCAAACCAAACCAATTACCTCTAAGAACGAACACTGTTTATTGTGACAAGAATGCGATTGTTACAACCGTAAAAACTGCATATATGTCATTTTAGAAATTATTTGAATTTTATACTGAGAGTTTCATTATATTTATGGGACATTTATTATCTCTATTGAGCATTTATTATTTTTGTCAAATATGGATTATTTTAGAAAGCTTATGATTTTTTTGCTGAGAATTCAATATGTGAACGTTTATTATTTAATCTTATCGATGTTAATTATTATTTTAGGAAATGGTTGTTCTAAACATTCATTTATCGATCACTTTATTAAGAATCTCACTAATCATAAAATCATATGACCATTACATTTTAAAAACCAAAATATTACCTCTAAAAGATCAATAAAGTACCTTGGTATTTCATACGACGAAAGAATGTGCTTTGGGCTTTGGACCTCACATAATCAGCGTAGCAATTAAAATTTTCGTCGCAAGGAAAAGCCTACAAATAATTTTAAAACCTAACTCTTTCTTAAGCCCTATGAACAAATTAATCATATACAAAGCACTTATAAGTGTATTAACGTACGGTGATCTGGTCTGGTGCCGGGTTAATATAATACAGATACAGAAATTGCAAGTCCTGCAAAATTGGTTAAGAGGAGCGCTTTCGGCGCACAAAGTCACCATAATCACTGATAGTGATCTGCACATGTCTGGCCTAGGCCAGATTCAGTTTTGCATCACTTCAGATTCAACTACCTGGGAGTGAAGATATCACGCGAGAGAAATTTAATTGAAGAACCACGAACACAAACCATAAAAGCAACAAAAGTCAGCGGATACCTGAGAGCTATAATGTAGCGAAATAAAATGATGAGTACAAAGAGCAAGCTGAGGATCTACAAAACATGCGTAAGACCTATTTTAACGTACGTCACAGAAACCAGAGCTGAAACATCAACAACGAAAAGAATAATGAGAACGTCCGAAATTAAAATACTCAGAACCATCAAGGGTGTTACTCTCATGGATAGAATAAGAAGCCAGGATATCACAGAAGAACTAGAAATACAGGATGTAGTAAGCTGGATTAGAACACGCAAGAGGTGCTGGAAAGAATGCCAGATGAAAGATGGACAAAGTGGTCCAAGTCGTAAAAACCAAACTCGCGAAGACCGGTAGGAAGACCACCCAAGAGATGGTACGAAAGCTGGAGCTCAGCGTCACAGAAAGAGCTCCGAAGGAGGTTAAACACAACGGACTAAGCAGGTACTATTATAAGGAGAAGAAGAGAGAAGAAAATATTTCAAAATTAAAAGAGCAGCTTAATAAAGTTGCCATGGCAATCAGTTTTATTTTTCAGCACCATTACCTCTACGTTAAAGGATGTTGTTGATATTTGTCGATAAAATCATTAATTAAATCTAGATTTAGTTAATGATTTTATCGACAAATATTAACAACATTCTCTAAGTTCACTATCAAAGGCTTACTTACAACTATATCGCTAAATTGAGATTTGGCAAAACCGGCCCATTAAACACAGGCCAATTTACCGAAAACGCGCTCTTTATCATAAGTCACTACATCCCCCGTAGCAGAAGACCAGAAGTGATGCAAACTAAACTTCAATGCTACTTGCTGGCAATCATTAACCGACATCAGTAGATACTGGCATGCAAGATTGTATAACTCCTGCCTGAAGAAAAGTTAATTATTACACTTAGGAATACTGATAAAAATCCAAACGATGTTTGGCGTGCACGATTTCGTAGGTAGAAAATATGCTTACGAACATCATAAGAAGTATAAGTTTAATTATTTGAAGAATAAAGTAAAGAACGCAATAATGGGATTAAAAAAAACACGAGACTTGGTTAAACAGGCAACCATCGAAATGAAAAAAAAAAGTAAACAAATATCAGTTTTCGAAGATAGTATCGAAATTATCTCTGACGAGTCTCAAATTGAGGATATATTTATAGCTTATTTTGAAACAATTTAATAACTACCCTATACTTATAATATTAGTGTAAACCCCATATTGCCACAAAAACACAATGTACATAATGACAATAAAGAAATTGTAAGACTTGGCCACTTTCCTGGCAGGTGGAAGGAAGCTGAGGTGATTGTAATACCTAAACCAGGCAATGATAAGACCTATCCAGAAAATTACAGATCAATCAGTCTCCCTTTGGCTGTGAGCAAGGTGGCTGAGAGAGTGATCCTGAGAAGACTCAACTCAACGACGAATCTAATGAACTCGACACGATCCCCTGCTTCCAATACGGATTCAGGAATGGACATTCAACGGAGTTACTACTGCTAAAGATAGTAGAGTACATAACAAAAGGCCCTTAACAACAGTCAAGCGACGGGGGAATCTTTCTAAATGTAGAAATTCTTTGACAGAGTATGGCATCAGGGACTGTACAATAAGATGAGGGGGCTATTCTGACAGGATCATCAAGCCCATAAGGAGCTATCTAATAGACAGAAGAATTCATGTGAGAATTAAGTGCAAAACATCCAGGCCCGCTTGAGACCGCTTGACACATGACATACCATCATTTGATGACGCACAACAATACAACGAGGATAGGCGCTGTACTACAGGAGGCAACAGACGAACTTACAACATGGATTTGAACTGGAAAATCAAGGTGAATGAGCGCCAAACGCAGGCAATAATCCTCCAGAGCAGGAGAGGGGCTGCCGGACCACACATTCGGATCAACCAGATCGACGCACCTTGGAACGACAAAGTCAAGTACCTTGGTGTGCACCTGGACCGTGGCTTCTCAAAACCAGGCGGACAATGACTATGCTAAATCCCATGATCGGGAAACATAGCCAAATGTCACTGAAGACTACGTTCACCATGACGAAGACGATAGCTATACCTCAATTGACACATGGTTCAACGGCATGGGGATAAGCAGCGAAAACCAGCATAAAATTGCTAACAGGAACCCAGAATAAGCTAGATCAAGCTGACCTATACAGTGGCAACCGATAGAGGACTTTATAGTCGAAAAGGCTAGGCGCGTATTCCAAAGAGCAGAGGAACCATGCCGATGAAGAACTGAGGGACGTAATAGACTACGATCCAGACACCCAGGAAGACGCAGATGGGCAAAACACAAAAGACCTAGGAGTCTAATTGTGTGTGTCGCACAAGAGACGACCAGTGAAGAAGCACAAAGCAGGAGTGGAGAAACATCCTATCCTGCTTATGCAACCCAAATAGGACGACACAACAACCCAAGAGGCGTGATCCTAGAAATCACAATCGGAGCTTTCCGGAAGTCCTCCCTCCGGTCTGCAGTAGAGACCCATAAGGGTTAAAGCACAGGCTGAAACACCGCTTATTAAATGATTAGGGACCTGTATTGAATAATGTGCTGGCACCATATGTCAGGAATTAAGTTTTCGTTTAAAAAATATTGGAGTAATTGCTATCTTAAAAAAATCTGTGTACATTTCTCCATTTAAATGCCCTTCAAACAAATTCGGACCAATAACTCTGTAACGGAATATAAGCTTATTCCGCTCCACTAAATTCAGTTCAATTACGAATGATATTCGATGTTTGGGATTTGAGTCGCCAGTGACATCTATTCGCGAATGGGTTTATTTAGTGCAAGTAATTATTTAGACGCATTTAATATAGTAACCTACAGTGAAATTAATCAACAAATTGTAGGTATAAAACAGCGTACTTGTGCTTCTAAATAATTACTTGCACTAAATAAACCCATTCGCGAATAGATGTCACTGGCGACTCAAATCCCAAACATCGAATATCATTCGTAATCGAACTGAATTTAGTGGAGCGGAATAAGTTAATATTCCGTTACAGAGTTATTGGTCCGCATTTATTTGAAGGGCATTTAAATGAAAAAATGTACACAGATTTTTTTTAGATAGCAATTACTCCAATATTTTTTAAACGAAAACTTAATTCCTGACATGTGGTGCCATTATTCAATACAGGTCTCTAATCATTTAATAAGCGGTGTTTCAGCCTGTGCTATTTATTAGTGACATCTATTCGCGAATGGGTTTATCTCGTGTGGTTGGTAATTTGAGAGCGCAGTACGCTATTTTATACCTACAATTCATGAATTTAATTTACTATAGCTTACTATATTTAGTATATATTGGGTATTTCTTTGGCTTCCCGCTGCGTGACCTATAGTGGTGGTCACATGATATAAATTATCCAATTAAAACATCGGAAATCTTAAAATTTTGAAAGCGAGGTCGTTTTATCTTTGTGGCGACGCTTGACGGGTGAGTGCTAGTTTCTATTTTATTCATCTTGCAGTATATTGAACTAATTCTTCCATTTTAAATACATAATTAATATTTGTTCATGATTTGTTTAGTCTTATTCGACTTAAACAAGAATTTAGCATTCTTATATTACATTTTTATTTAATAACTTACATCTTCAATAATCTTAATTTTTGTCGTGACCGTTGGGTTAGGATACCGATTTATTGGTGAATAATTGCGTCTCTCATTAGTCAAATTCGTGAAATTTGAAAGAGGTTTAGTACAAATTTACAGAGAACGTAATTATTTCATCGTTAAGCGGTCACGCACCTTATTTTACGTATTTCCATTCAAATCGAACAGTATTATTTGGGGAATTCTCGGAGTAAATTCTATATATTCCTGCATAGGTAGTAAAGTGAATTTTCAGTAGAATTTCTCCGAATTTTCCCTAATAGTATTGCTGGTTTTAATATTTTTTCTTTCCAGGTTTATTTAATTAAATTTTCAGTTTATTTGTAACATCAGTCATATAATTACTAGCACTCGCCCTGTCTCGTCTCAACACTGATGTACCGACATTAATTTGCATTTATGAGAGGTTAATCTCACATGTGTACATTTATCTGGTTTTTATCTTTTATCTAAATTTCTATCTCTATGCGAGATAGTGATTATCTTATCTTTATTAATTGAGGCGTAATTACGCTCAATTATCGTTTTTGTGCCAAGGGCCAAAATAAAAAGTAATAAAAATTACTTATTTGGAGTTATAAGACTCGTTTATAGAGAGGTTGTACCTCTATTTTTCTATTTATCATTAAATTCAAGTTATTTTTTATTTAGATTTACCGAGAGTCACTGAATTGGAACGTAATTCCATAATTTTCTTTTAAATTTTAAATTTCAGTCATTATTTCTTTTGAATTTCATACTTTAAAGAAAAAGGATATCTTGATTATCAGTAGTTATTTATAATTTTGCTCAACTTAACATTGATTATATGTGATTTAACCAGTAAATTTTCAATTTGTTGATTACTTCCTCATGTGTTTCGCAGTGTCACTGATGTTCACATGATATTTCCTTGAATATTAGTTAATTAGCAGTATACGTTGGTCTAAGACTTGTCTATTTCTTCTTTCATGTTGCGACTGGCCGAAGACACGTAGCTACACCATGCAAATTGGTGGGAATCAACACATGGCCAACTTATAAGTCATTGATAACCCTAACTCAACTTAACTTGGGAACAGGCAGAAGCGGTTCCAGTGGAGGTCCCAATATGATCGCATGGTTACAGAATAACTGAACGATGTTAAGTATCAGTCAGTCAGAAGATAAACATATTGTAAAGACCAACTATCTGTCATAATGATTTTTTTTAATCTTTTAATTTTAATTCTCATCACTAAGTAAATTTATTCATAAACTTTATTTCAAATAATTTCATCAATTATATTTGTAATTTAATTATATTGACAATTTTCATTTCACATAATGCCATTACTCATATTTGTAAATTAATTGTAAAATTAATATATTGTTGTTTTGAAATTTCTTTGTTTAATTTATCGCAAGATTGAGGTCTGTGAGACAGGAATTATAAGGGCAAATTTCTAATATTTTTATCTTTATATTTATTTATATCTAAGTATTCATATTCAGTTCGCATTGTCTCTAGGAACTCTGGCGCCCAAACAAATTTCAGCTAATAAAAGAGACAACCCATGCCCTAAGGAAAATAAAAACGAGTCTCATGCATTTAACCAACTAATTATATCATCACAAATTGACGCCCAACTGATCAATTTCATCAACTCTATCTCCGCGATTATATAACACAACATACAGTTTGGCAGTTCTTATCCAGTGGATATTTTCCCACGCCCAGTAGTTTAGGTATACGGTTTAGCCGTAAGAAAACAATAATAAAAAAAGAAATTCTAATTGTATATTTGTTAGAAAACCTTTTTCTTTCTTATTTCATATTGTATTTTAAAATCGTATTACTTATAAATTGGCTCAAGCTCAGAAGCGAAGTGAAAAATGTAACAGGATTTTCAAAGTTTGTGGTAAGTATCGACGAAAATTGTATAGGGTTATCCAACGAGGACCAGACAAGGCGATTTTTTTACTTTCCCTGTACTTTTATATAAAAAAAAAACTGAAATAGCCATCTTATGTAATTTTCTCCCGCGAATTCGGATATGTTCAGCAAAAAACAATTGAACATCAAATAAAAGTGCTAGGGATCACTTTGATATTTTTTTAAATGGAACACCCTGTATATTACTACATTTTTGGACTCTCTAGAAAAATCTAAACGCATTTTGTGTATAATATCCTATACCTATCTTTAGCTGTTTACCAAATATTGACAGTTGAAAGTCGGGTATTTTGACACTTGACAGGCTCTAAAATCTGAACCGCACAAGATCAAAGAAAACGGTTTGCACAATCCTATCTTAAGTTTTCATAAACTATCGAATGACAGTATCTTCGAATTTAACCTGTGGATAAAATTAACCGGAACTTTTAAACCTCCGGTTAAATTAAAAGTTACTATCATTCGATAGCTTATGAAAACCCAAGTTAGGAATGTGCAAACCGTTTTCTTTGATCTTGTGCGGTTTAGATTTTAGAACTTGTCAAAGTGTCAAAATGCCCGACTTTAAACTGTCAATATTTGGTAAACAGCTAAAGATGGGATATTATACACAAAATGTGTTTAGATTTTTCTAGAGAGTCCAAAAATGTAGTTATATATAGGGTGTCCCATTTAAAAAATATCAAAGTGACCCATAGCACTTTTATTTGATGTTCAATTGTTTTTTGCTGAACATATCCGAATTCGCAGGAGAAAATTACATAAGATTGCTATTTCAGTTTTTTTTTATAAAAGTACAGGGAAAGTCCAAAAATCGCCTTGTCTAGTCTTCGTTGGATAACCCTGTACTGATTTTTTACTCAATTGCTACCGCTTTTAAAACGCAAACTGCTCTATTGTTGTTTGTGTTAGTTAACTTTCGAAATCGTCGTTTCGTCTTACATCTGGCAGTGCAACTTCTGATTTCCAGTCTTTCAAGCCGTATATCATTTTTCCGGCACTACACTGTAGTTTTTCTGAATTCGCCCAAAGTTAACAACATATGAGAAATAATCATTAAAACGTATAATTCTCCACTGGCTTAACTACAAATTACCATGGAAGCGTATATTAATTTTGAAATAACTGAACTTGATTAATTGGATATTATTTATTTCTTTAAATTCAATCAAAATTTAGTTAACCATTCCGTAACCAGGGGAGCAAATCAAAAAAATGTTTTTACCTTTGAATATTCAAAGGTTTTTACACACACGTAATGTTTTTTTAAGTAGAATTTTAGAAACAAAAGTATCTCACATCACCTTTAAAATTTCAAAGTTACCTCCCCCCTTCAAAACAGAGCGGCAGAGGGTGAATATACAAGAAATATGGTGTGTTCCTGCCTCCCAAAATATTTTAAACAGTTTTCGAGATATTATACTTTAAAGAACTTACTCTGTATATTAAAAATACTGATAAAAAAAACATGACTTTCCACCGAAAAATTTTGGAAAAAAACCAAAACTCCTAACAATAAGAACTGTCGACAGTTGCACATGGTGTTCTAAAATCTATGAATAAAAATATTAAATATAATAAGAATGCAATATAGCTGTAAACAAATCTTTTACAAGGTACCACAGAAATGACCTTCATGCTACGGCTAACCACAATTTATATTACAGTAGAATTTTATGATGTTACAATCCTGTACGATATTAATATTACTCAACATTTTTGTGAGTCAGAACTAACCTGGTGTGGTGCTAATCCTAAGCTTTTAGGGTATGGTCCGAAAGTAACTGGCAATAACCACGACTGGCCGCTGCTGACAGAACCACACTGAATATACAGGTTACTTTCGGAACGAATAATCGCTGTAAATGCAAACACAATCTCATCGATATGTTACTGATTTCTGACAATCACTTGAAATGCTCAGGTCGTGCTAATGTCACACATATCAAAGTTCATTCTAAAACGACAATTAAGAAAAAGACAAAGAGAATTTATTTTTTTTTTACCGAAAAATGACAAAATAATATTAGGGTCGTTGTGATAGGTGAAACCACACGCAATCCATAGATAAAACACTAGAAAAAAAACGCAATCGTAGCATTATGGACGATTAGCAATGTTGCTATTGAGTATCCACATTTCAGAAAACTGTGGCCCAAAAGTAATTAATTTTTGAGAAACCGCGACTCTTTGGATATTTTTGGACGGTAAACCACAAAACCGGTTACTTTCGGACCATACAGAAAATTAGGTTTCAACTTTTTAATTTAGTTTAATTCCTAATTTAGAGGTATAAAGGCATTCGCGTTAATACATGGAAATAAAAAAAATTAGACTACTTATTTAAGGCTTGATCTATCCATCTTTTGGCAATCAAGAGATGAATATATCAGCCCCAAGTATATTACTAACTTTGGGTACAGAATTAAGCAAATACTTTAATTTGACTGATTGATACTTGTTCTATAATTTGGAAGACTATGTATTGTTATTTTCTTGCACTTAACCAATATTTCGAAAAATATCTGTTAAGTATTTTTAGTCATACTTCCAATACTTTAACTAAAAAGAATTTTTGCACTCGACGAGCGTTTCATTAACCAACCATCATCAGATGATTAAAATGCTTATATTACCTGTTTGCTTAATTAAACGAAACCAAAAAGAACCAATCGTGGAATCCTACTAGTCACGCTCGAACAACCGATACAGTACTCTTGTATTCATCTAATAATCTCCTATCTAATAATTTTAATTTTTTAATTATAATTCTATGATTATTTTCAAAAACTTGCTCGACAACTCTTATTTATGGAATTGGATGTACGGATTGTAACTAAAAATGTTGGGCAAACTAGAAGATCTATACAAACGGGATACGGAACACATAGTTAATTTAAAGTATGGTAGAACAGAAAAATCAAGTGTTGCTAAGCATGCCATGCTTTTGAAAATAATCATAGAATAAAAATTACAGATTCAAAGTTAATTCATAATATATCTGATAGATTATTAGATGCATGCGAAAGTATGGAGATTATTAAATGTAAGAATAGTTTAAATGGAGATCATAGATAAATATTAAGGGTTAAGGGGACAATAGAGATAGCGGGCAGATTCCGTATTGTATCGGTTCTTCGAGCGTGAATAGTAGAATTCCACGATTGGTTCCTTTTAGTTTTGCTTAATTAAGCAAACAGTCAATATAATCATTTTAACCATCTATGATGCTAACATATGGTTAATGAAAAGCTCGTACAAAAATTCTGTTTTGGTATTGTGGATAAAACTCAGCTTTAGTGAATTTTGCCAAAGATTCCAAATCCCAGCATAGATACCTTCCCAACTAGCAAATATAGTTTCCAATCCTTTTTAAAAAGTCACTGCCCCTAAAGTATAGTTCCTAGACCCACCCTGCCACTTAAAATGTTACTCTA
>JAEQML010076241.1:0-13452 GCA_016904865.1 Pissodes strobi
CATTTCAGGTGTTCTTGGATGCTGTTGAGGGAGCTCTCGGCTTTGTCCAGGGAGACAGTCATGTCCTTATGGCAGGAGATTTTAATGTTTATTTTGGCAGTGAATCGGAAAATAGTAAGGTTCTCTCTAGTCTTATTAACTCTTTTGGTCTATTTCAGATGATTAATGTACCAACTCGTCAGAGTCGTTGCCTTGACAATGTTTTCTCTGATCTGGAGGAAAGGAACTACTGGGTCTCGGTGGTTGACTCTGCGCTATCTGATCATCTTGGTCAACTTGTCAAATTCCAACTTCCTCATAAAAAAGGTAAGCCTGCATATTCTAAGACAGTCTGTAGGCCAATTTCAATGGAAGGTAAAATGGCCTTTTATTTATTTGTCGAACAATTGGATTGGGAATTTCTTAAGTGTAACTCCTTGACTGTGGATGAAAAATTTACTCTCCTTCAAGACTCCTTGACGGAGGCATTTCTTGCTTCTTTTCCAGAGAGAACCTATCACAAAAGGAACGATCAGAATCGCACTATTAATTGGTTTACTGATGAGGTAAAATCAATGAGGGAAGTTCTTCATTTTTTTGAAGGATTTATATAACCAAACTCCTTCTGATGCTCTAAAAATCCAAATAAATGAATATAAGAAAAGGTATCATTCTGTTCTTAAAGAGGCCAAAATTGCTTCCAATGACAACCTCATTAGCAACTCTACAAACCCAATTAAATGTATGTGGAATATCATTAATGAGTATCGTGGAGTTATAAATGATAGTCCAAAATATGATGTTTCACCTGATGATTTTAATAACTTCTTTGTCAACATAGCTCCTGATTTGCAAAGTCAATTGAATGGTTCTAATCTTGATCCAGTTGATTTGCTGAACATACGGCAGGTGGAAGAGTTCACTTTTGGCGAGGCTAGTTTCAATGACATACGAGACATTATTACCAATCTAAAGAATAAAAAAAGCAGGGATCTCTTTGGCCTGACCACTGAGCTCATAAAGAGCATCAAAAACATTATTCTTATACCCCTAACAAAACTCATCAATTCCTGCATCAGAGCAGGTGTTTTCCCGTCAGTCCTTAAGAAAGCCATGGTGGTACCAATTCATAAAAAGGGTGCTACAACTGATCCTAGTAACTTTAGACCTATTTCATTACTTCCTGTTTTGTCAAAGGTTTTCGAGAAGTTTATGGCCTTTCGTATAGTTAGTTTCTTAGAGGCTCACAATCTACTAAAGCCCCAACAGTTTGGCTTTAGGAGGGGAGGTAGTACAACTTTGGCCATTTTGAATCTTGTGTCGCAGATTCAGGAGGTGTTTGAGGGTAGGGGATACTTGTCGGCTGCATTTTGTGATTTAAGCAAAGCCTTCGATTGTGTTCCCCATGACCTGCTCTTACAAAAACTGTGTAAATACAAATTTGATGAAATCAGTGTACATCTTATATCTAGTTATCTATCCGGCCGATTCCAGGTTGTGAATGTTGGTGGTGTGAGGTCGTCAGAGAGAGAGGTAAAGGTGGGGGTGCCACAGGGCTCAATACTGGGCCCTCTATTATTTCTAATTTACATCAATGATTTGCCTGACATTGACCGCATTAACAAATATACACTCTTTGCGGATGATACCACCATATCCAGCACTGGTCTGGAGGTTGATGTGGCAGATGCAGCCTCAAGTGAGGCACTTAATACTGCAGTGGATTGGTTCACAGCAAACCGGCTCGTTTTGAATGTCCAAAAAACCCAGAAAATTATATTTTCTATGAGACAGCTTCCTACTGAGTGTGAAGGTGTGTGTGTGGAGTTCCTTGGGGTACACCTGGATGCAAGACTGCGATGGGGGTGTCATACTGACTGCATTTCAGCTAAGTTAAGCTCTAACATCTTTCTTTTGCGTAGGCTCTCTGATAATGTTTCTAGATCAATTCTATTGCAGGCTTATTTCTCTCTTTGCCATTCTCACATTGCGTATGCCATATTAATTTGGGGACATGCACCTGGAGCCATGAATGTTTTTCGAGTGCAGAGAAGGGCAGTAAGGGTTGTAGGGGGTTTACAGTACAGAGAGGATTGCCATCCTGCATTTATCTCTCTTCGGATATTAACGTTACCGTCTATTTTCATTTTAGAGTGCCTGCTATTTGTGCAAACTAGGCTTAACCAACTAGTTAGACATTCCGACTTGCATAATCATGACACTCGCAGGAGATGTGACTTGGTGTCCACTTACAGACGTCTTGAGAGGTGTAGGGATGGTCCCGGCTGTTTGTCTCTGATTTTTTATAATAAGCTTCCTCAAGTTGTCAGGGAACTCCCTCTTGCAGCATTCAAGAGGACAGTAAAAAAGTTTCTTATCAGCAGAGCTTTCTATAGCATTGACGAATATTTAAATTTTAATTTTGACGTGTCATACTTTTAAACTTTATTGTCTATTTTTTGTACTTAGTCCAGTCCAGTTATGTTATGCTAGTTATATATTTTACTTGATCCCAAATTTTAACTCTTTTAAATGTTTGTCAACTGTTTTAGTTGTAAGTTTTAGTAATTTCTCTTTTTACTGACGTGTGTAAATACTCTTTTGTATATTGGCACTAATAAATAAATGAAATGAAATACCCTTACAAAGCTTGACATAGAAAGTACAATAATATCATACTCTGATGATACAGCGGTTCTGTTTCAAGAAGATGTTAGGGAAATGGTCCAAACAGAACTTAAGAGAATCAAACATCTTTTGAATTTGTTAAAACTTTCTCTTAACATAAAAAAGACAAATTACATAGCCTCCATTAACGCTTAAAACAGACCAAATTTTAAAAACATTAAAATAGATCTTTGAAGAAGAAATTAAATCAGTAAAATATATGACGTATCGGGGCATTATTATTGATGAAAACTTAAAATGGGAGGAACATGCACTATATATAACAAAATAAATTAGAGCTCTTTGGCATATAACTCAAACTACGAAAGTTTCTATCTAGAAGACAACTGCTGTTAATTTACAAGACTGATTAGTTCTTGTTGACTTATGGTATATTGATATGGGGTGGTCTGTATAATAATGCTCTAAACCAACTTAATGTTGTCCAAAACACAATTTTAAAAATATTATTTAAAAAGAATAGATTATATCCCACCACTTTGTTGTACCAAGAAAATAATTACAACATACATACAATGTATGTCTCTAAATTATGTGCTTTTGTCTTAAAATCCAGTGAACTTAAGCAATATGCTGGTCATGGCCATGTAGCTAGATTTAGAATAAAAAATAATTTGAATATTCTGAAGTCACAGAAAAATAAGTCAAAAATTTGTTAGTTGCTTAGGTACGAGCTTTGGTCCTAAATGTTTTAATCTTTTACCAAACGATATAAGGGAGATAAAGAATAAGAAAAAATGTTCTGACTGTACCAGGGAGTATGTTAAAAGTAATTTTCATCTATTCCCATCCCTGTTTTAATGAGGTGCAATTTCAAATTTATTTTTCTTTCTTCTTTTCTTTTCCTTGCACTGACTTAGTCTACTTTAGAGATAAGTAATAATGTGTACAATTTCTGAATTTTTCTTTTAATTTAGGTACATATATACTATAGGAATGTTGATTAGATTTAAGCTTGACTTCGACACATACAAATGTTTTACATCTAGGTGCAACTTGTTTGTAAAAATGTTAAATTATTATGTTATTATTAAATAAATAAGTAAATAAAACGTTCCAACTGAGTGGACTAATGTACTTAAGGGTGAAAAGAAAAAAAACAAACTGAAATACATTTTTTGACAATTATTAGACAATTTAAAAATATATCTGCAATATCTGTACATAAAATCCTTACCAAAGCTTATGGAGATCAGAATTTGATTTTAATCTCATCTCATCTCGATTCCATGATCTACCACTCTTAACTTCATTAGCACCCCAATTTTTTTTGTCATCAAAGAATTCCATCAAATCGCTTCGAGGACTAGATGTGGAAATGCTCCTAGAAAAACGCATCATTTGTAAAATATCTCAACTTTTTTTTTTAAAACAACTATTCTTAATATATCGAGTAATATATCACCATATTACAATTACAGTAAATTACAATTTCCCTAATCAGTGCTTGGTGGCTCTGACCTCGGGAACAAATAAATAACATAAAATATGACATGACAATGTTTGGATGTGCTATAATTCTATTAAAATTACCTACTTAATACCCAGAGAGGCTTTAACATTTCTTAAAAATATGTTATAGTTCTTTAAATTCCAGATAAACATACCTCGTTATAAGTGCAGATTGTTCGGAGGGTATGAACTTCCCAGGTCCTAGTATGGTTAAACGATTAAATATTTTACAAATATTCAAAATATTTTTAGTGGACCCCATTTTAAATGATTACAAAAATGAGGTTACTATGTAACGTTTTCTTCTTTTCACAATACTGACAACGGCAGTAATATTCTTTTGCTCTTCCTTTTGGCTTTCGACTTAAGATATTCAGCCAAGACAAGTTTTAATAAATCGCGTCCGGAGCGTTATAAGTTCCTTTACACAAATAGTGCACTATAAAAAAATCGGTCTTTCCTATTGGTCGATCCGGATGCCCCTCCGCTCGCCACGGGGGCTCAAGAAAAGGAAACTAACCAGGTGCTAACCCAAGACATACCCAAAACCAAGAAAAAAACTGTTTAGAAACATAATCTTAAAAAAAAATAGCAACGGGGTTCGAACCTAGGTCGTCCAGGTGAGACCCATCTGTATAAACCTCTACACCACGAGAACTCTTGACAGAAATCGATTGCATCACGCACACATATATTAATACGAGATGGATCGACCAATAGGAGAGGTCGATTTTTACATAGTGCACTATTTGTATAAAGGATCTTTAAATGCACGTCCGGAAGCGATATTTCAGATACTAGTACACTTGTGAATGCATGCGGTTGAAAGACCTACGATCGGCAGGTATATGATGAGCGTCTCACAACAGTTATGATTTTGGTTGGCATCAAGGTAAAAGCCTACTCCAACGCGATATACATTAGGTGGCGTTGCCTCGAACGATTGCACTCGATGTCTTCGCGATACAATCAATTTGTAGCAAGAGCCCTCGTGGTCGAGAGGTTTAGATGGTTAGCTCTCAAATCGGCGGCTAACGACGGCCCGAGTTCAAACTCCGTTGTTTTTGTTAAGGTTAACAGTTTTTTTTTTTGATTTTGGGTATGTCTTGGAATAGTTTGGGTTGACACCTGGTTAGTTTCTTTTTCTTGAGCCCCCGTATCGAGCGGTAGCGAGCGGAGGGCCATGCGAAAAGTGAAATATTACTTGTTGTAATACGTGCCCGTATGCACTTTTTACGAAATATTTTGGTTACATCGTGAAGACATGGCTTACCTCACGTAGTTAGCCAATTACGCCTCTAATTCACAAGTGCACTAGTATCTGAAATCTCGCCGTCCGGCACCTGCTCTATGGCTGCCAGAGTCGCTTTCCAGCTAAACAAATGTTTGGGCTTTAAGCGATGTGCTTCAAACACGAGGGCTTCGAGCACAACTGTGGAGCTGAAACTACACGCAGCCATTATTCGAGGCGTTTTTGTTTATGTGCTCTTTAGTCTTTATCTATGTCTATGCCTCTATTTAATCTGTTTTGTCTTTCTTTGGGGTTTCTGTTTCTTTTGTGCTTACTAAAAACTTAACAATGAATCCAGCTATTCCAAATCAGAGGAGGTGCATTAAGAAACAAGTTGGTAGGTAATTAATAAGTTAGAAGGGATCAATCGGCTTAAATATCAGTTAAATAAATGTTATTCCACTGCAGCCTTGTTATCTATTTAATATTTATTATAAAAATAACAAAACAACCAAACCTAAACAAAACTACATAACCTATAAAACATTTTTGAGCTTCAAGTACGAAATATCCGGTAGGTTTTTCAAGGGCAAGTAACCTGTGTTTCAAACACGGTAACAGCTGATTTGCGCGCGCCGCTGCTCGGTACCGTAAAAAGTCTTAGCTGGAAAGCGACTCAGGTGTCCTGTATTTCGATTCGCATCTACCTACTTCAAATTTTCGACCTTCGGACCTGCGCATTTGGCAGCAACCCAGTGTTGGTTCTAAAAATTCACTTCACGCGTGGCCCTCCGCTGGCTTCGCGAGCACAACCAGACAAAACTAACCCAAGGCAATGCCACAGTCCCCTTTACCTATCAAAAGCAAGAAAAAAGAACTTTATATGAAGTAGCAAGTGCGCATGCATAAAAACTCAAAATTGCGGTAGGTAGACGCGAATTAGGTTTCGCAGGATGTTGTGGATTTGGGACCAGAGCTGGGCCGTATTTGTATTTGTAAATACTTGCTAGTATTTAAATACTTTACTTAAGCTGATATTTGTATTTGTCAGGTAAATACATTTTGAAGTATTTAAATACTTTTCGAAAGTATTCAAATACTTTTGAAGCATTGAACTTCTACTAAAAGTATTTAAATATTTGTGGAGTATTTAACTACTTCCAAAATTATTTAAATACCTTTTATTTTGCAAATATTATGTTCCGCAGGTTTTAGCTCGTCAATTTGTCGGTCGCTTTTCACGCACTACGTGTGCACATCCGTTTGCGTATTTATGCCTCCGCGTTATAGAACACTAGCGTCTGGCCGCTGTGGGGAGCCTGATCTGTTTATAGATTTTTTCACTTCACGCGTTTATATAAAACTTTTCGAGAAAAGCAGGAATGTGAGAGGTTGGCTCAGGTGGCGAGGGTTGCATCTGTCAAAGGCAAAGCAATTGGTTCGAAGCCCGGTCTTTGCAATTTTTTTTTAATTGGATTTGTTAGTTTTTATAGATTAAAGCCCTGAGTTATATATTCAGTGACTCTGGTGAGTTGCTGTTCAGCGGAATGCCCCGCTCTAAAGCCAAACTGGCAAGTTGGAATAATTTTTCGTTCATCTAACATTTGCAGTAATCTCTTTTTTATCGTTTTTTCTACTATTTTGCTAAGAGCAGGGAGTAGACTAATTGGCCTATAATTCCCAGGGAATGTCTGCAGCGGCGGATCTAGGGACGCGTGGACCTCAGGGCAAAAGATATTTATGGGCCCCTACCACTTGAATATTTTAAAACTAAGTTAAGGCCTCGTGGGGCTCTTCTGAACCTTGTGCCCCAGGGCGACGCACCGAACTGCCCGGTGATATGTCCGCCACTGAATGTCTGGTCTTTTCCAGGCTTGGTAAACATTATGATGCAGGAGTTTTTCCACAGAGAGGGAAAATGACAGAACCTTTGTACGGTATTTGCAATATTTGCTAGACAGGCCATTCCTTTCTTCGGTATTTCTTTTGCCATCTTGTTGTTTATGCCGTCTAGGCCTGGAGCCTTCCTAGTTTTTAAATGCCTGACGATTTGTTTAATCTCTCCGGGCGTGACAAAGTTTTCAATCTTCCTCATTGGTTTGATTATTCTGAGATGGCGGACTGTTCTAGAAGCTCTTATTTCATATTCATCATCATCATCGTCAGTTTCATAATTAGTAAAAGTGAGGAGGGTCATTCCAAAGTGCACCTTATCCATATTTTATTAAATCTTAGTTAATAACACAAATTGAATATATACGTTAGTCTTTTGGTTTCAACACATAAATTTCCCTTCCAAATTGTGCCTTGTCCCATGTAAAATGCATGTAAACTTTGCATATCGTTCCAAAACGCACTTTATCCGTTGGGAGCGTCACTTCAAACCGAATCAAATCCAGCCAACCAATGATAAAAACGCGTCTTAACCACATGATTCAGGCATGTTAAGACGAATAACATTATTTTTGGCGTCATTCGTTCGCAATCTTTGATATAAGTAGTTTTGTGTTCCGCGTTGTTTGTTAAATAATAATAATATAATAATAATGGAAGAAACAATTAGAGCAGTACCGAGTGGTAGTGGAAGAAAGAAGGTTTTCAATCCAAGTTTATGGGAAAATAATATAAAAAAAAATAGCAGGTAGGACACGTATATTCCAGTCTTTGAGAAATATATTTTTTGTTATGGTACCTAGGTTTTAATCTAGTTTATTGTTTTTGTTATGGTAGGTTTAGTTGGCGAAAACCTGTTAAGGAATTTTTTAAAGGAGTACAGTTGTGTCAATTACAATGAAAGCGAATAATTCCTCAAAAGCAATACAAAGGTGATGTGACAGTGCGTGGAGAAGAATATTATAGAATTGACTGTAATAAAGCATTGACTCTATAGAGACGTGGAAAAAATATTTCCAAGATGGTTGGTTTTTAAAGATGGTTCTTCTTTATAACCTACCAAAAGCAGTGCCCATTAAACCTGCTAAAGTTAAAGACATTCAAACTTTGTTGCAATCTTACTTTGGTTCCAGGCGGAAAGATAATCCCGAAGGTGACTTTTTCAAAAAATTAATGGAACAGGTTGTTACTTTAGATGATATGGATATCACCGAGCCTAATCTAGTTGAAGAGGACTATAACTTCTGTGAATCCTCCGAGAAATCTAAAGACCTTAGAATTTAGTCATTCTTTTAAAATTAATGATTTTATGTTTGCTTTGTATGTTTCCTGTTACTTCCTTTATTTTTTGATGTAAGTAATAAATTTGTAATCCAATATTAGTGTTTTTCTGTTTTTTTAAGTTTAAAAAACAAATTTCTTTTCTAGACATCTTAGATATTACAAATTACAAGGTTCTGCTCTTATTAGGTTATTCCACAATGCGCCTTATCCACTGGGTTGTTCCAAAAGGAGTCTTGTCCTAAATTAAATTAAATTTTTAAGTAATTACAAGCAAAAATGATTTGTGCGACCGAGGTTCTACCTTGTCGGCTCTCATAATGTTTTATGTTAAAGCATAAACTTAAGCAACAAGCCTTGCGAACTCTTATTAGAAGTTTTTTTTGATTTTCTAAAATTTCCCCTAAGTGGATAAGAATCACTTTGGAATGACTCTCCTCAAGTAGTGTCAAGTGTTAGAGCGAAAGCTTCCGCTTTCTCCATAGGTGAGTAGGCCATTCCGGCCAGGCCGTGAATCGGCGGGATTTTCTGGGCATCGCGTCTGAGTGCTTTCGCTATTTTCCAAGCAGAGTTATTGGTAGTGCTAAGCCTGCTTACTTTCTCGGTCCAAGAGTTATTTTGATGTTCATCCAGAGCAGTTTTTAGGATCCTTGTGTGTTCGTTAAGCAGAATCTTATTTTCTTCATTTCTGCGCAAGGCATAACTCCTGCGCAGGCGGGGATTTTCGCGAATTATATTTCTTAGTTGTGCAGGTAACGCTGAAATGGTCCAAGCAGTTACTTCTTTCGAGATAGTACAATTTGCGTATGCTTCGGTCATTACTTTCGAGAGGGAGGTTACTTCCTGCTCTAAATCTGCTACAGAGTTGATCTTGTGTAGGTGTCATTTACCATTCGCTTATACCTCACCCAGTTCATGATTGAATGCTTTTTAATGAATCTCGTAGATTCCCCTCGTCCCAGTGATAAAATCACCGGGTTGTGATCTGAGGTTCCGATGTTTAGAGCTTCTGACTCAATGTGACCACTCACTCGGATTAGTATGGCTATGTCTAATACATTTGGCAATCCGCTCCCCCTTGGGATGTAAGTGGGCATTTCTGGTCCTATGATCTCTAGTCCCAGATCTAATGCAACTTGCTCTAGAATGGTGCCGTTTTTGCACCTGTTCCTACTATTCCAAGCTGGTGAGTGACAATTCAGGTCCCCCATCATGATGGTGGGAAGGTTGCCACTCACCAGCTCTGCCACGTCGTTAGGCCTTAAAACCTTTTTTAGATTTTTGTAAACAGTAATTAGTTTAAAATACTTTCCTTTTATTTTGGTAATAATTGCTAGATTTTCTATGTCCGAGATTTTACTACCAATTTCGTAGCTTGATATGTCGTTTCTGACTATGAAGGCAAGGCCGTTTCCTGGTATGGCTAAGCCATCCTTTCTATGTACATGATAATTTTCAAAACTTACTTTGATGTCACTGGCAAGCATGGTCTCCTGGACCGCTAGTACCAGGGGTTCATGCTCCTGCAGGAACAATTCTATATCGTATTTTCTTGCTTGAAGTCCATTTACGTTCCAATAAGTGAGATTATGGCTGGCCATTTAAGCTCGATATAACTTCCATCATTGCCTTTAAAAAATTGTTAACTTTGTTCATTTTGTCTTCTAGTTCAGTTTTGTTAAGTTCCGATTGGGTTTTTTGAATCTGGCCTTGTCGATTTCCGCTATTTGCGGCTGTTGTTTGAGCTGTGTTTGTTTTCCTGTTTTGTCCATAAATTGACTGATATCGCTGACATCCTCTGTAACTGGCAGGGTGCCCATTTTCGTTGCATAGCACACATTTAGAGTTGTTGGGTTGATCTTTTGCTGGTTTCTGCAAAGTGCACGTATAGGACGCATGGTCCCCTGCGCATTTAACACACCGCTCCGGCATGGTGCAGTTTGCCTGCCCATGCCCGTATCGCTGGCACCGATAGCACTGGATCGGTCCATTTAGCTTCTTCTTCTCGGTTATCTTTATGGTCATGTCGATAAGCCTGTTTACTTTGAAGATATCTTTATTTGCCGTTTTTACGTTAAACATGGGTAATTGCGCCTTTGTGCGATATGAATACATTTTTGAGACTCGTACATCATCAAATCCCATTTCTTCTAGTTCCAATTTTATGAAGTCAGTCTCTGTTTCCATGTCCAAACCATATAACACTACGTTGAATATTTTTTTGCTATCAGGTAGATTATATGTAAAATAAGGCTTCTCTTTGTCAGTTAGGTACTTAGTCAGCTTACGATGCTCTTCTGCATTGGTGACAAAAACCCTTGTATTTTCGCCAACTATCTTAGCAGAGTCGAACTTTATGTTGTTTGCGTATAAATTATCCCGAAGACCTATCCAGCCACGGTTTCCTTGTATGGTTACAGGTGGAATTCTTTTTGCTTTATCAGCATATGTTTGAGTTTCCATATGCTCTTCATCTTCTGTTTGGTCCTCTGGGAGATTTCTATTGTCTTTTCTCGTGCCTAATTTCGACCAGTTTGCCGATTCCTTGCTGCTGCCTTCGCCAGCTTCAAATTGTGATTTAAGCTCACGAAGAGCTTCCTTTAATAGTGCCAATTCACTTTTCATTGCTTCTTTTTCCCTCTCGGAGTCCTCTTTTTCTCTTTCGTGGGCTTCTTTCAAGATTGCTTTTTCTAGTTCGAAATCCTGTTTCAATTTATCGACGTCCTTTTTAAAGTTTTCGATTGTTCTCTCACTCTTCTTTTTGTAGGTTGAAAATTCTTCGGCGGTTTTTTCGTACATACGCCTATAATCCCGGATTTCCCCGGTGATGCCTGAGAGGTCTCCTTCCATTCTGGACACCTTGACGATTTCCATTGAAGTATTTCCTATGCTATCTCTGTCTTTGGTCCGTTTTACCGAACCAGTCCTTTTGCTTGCATCATTTGTCGGGGCGGGGGGTTTCCCCCCCTGTCCCTTCATGCTGTGGCTACTCAGTTCACCACAGCATGGGGATCGCCACAAAAGAGTGCAAGTTTGTTTTATACACTATGTACACTTTATATAAACTTTAAAGAATTACCGAGAACCCCTAAAGCTTAAATGTTTTTTACTACCGTTAACGATATCCGTTAACGCTAATTTACTATCAAATGTCAAAATTTTTGTCTATATACAGTGAAACAATCACTTACCGCTATTTTTCTTCAACACGCTAACGCTAACGTTAAGTTTGCGTTAGTAGTCCGATGTATGAGGTTAATCCACAAGTTATCCTGTGTGTCACTAGTCGATAACTGCACTGCTTTTGCACTTTACCGCTAGTTTACGGTAAACGATAACGATAACGGTATTTTTATCACTCGCAATATGACTTCAATGCGTGTAGAAATCCAATCCGCACAAAAAAGGAGGCTTAACGTTATTTTTAACGTTAACGTTAACGATATTTCCTTGCACTCCGATATTTCGCACCAATGTCCGAATACGATACGCTAATAAAAATGACTGACGTTATTTTTGCTTCCGTTAACGTTATTTTTCCGATAACCGAAAAAATTGAGCCTGATCGAAAGTAAGAAACTATGAAAAACATGTCCTTACGCATCGACAACCGTACCTCGAATCTAATCTAACTAAACTAAATCGCCCTGGTTCTCTGCCGGGCCATTTATAGGCCTGCGTCTGCGCAGATTGTATCTTGGTTCTGCTTGAGTCTGTCCGACTTCCTGTGTTTCAGTTTGTTGTCTATGTGTTTGTTCCTCTGATGTGGTTGATTTTGGTTGTTGTTTTTTGATGATGCTTTTCCAGGTGTTGGAAATATTGTGTGCATCATCTCTCCTGTTGATATGTAGTCTTTTTTCTATTTCTATGGCTTCTCTGATGGTGCGTGTTCGAAAATGCTTTATGGGAGCGATCTGTTTTGCTTCCTGGAAATTTATTGTGTGGCCTGTTTCTTGGTGGTGCTGAAATAGAGCTGAGGTGGTTTGTTTGTTTCTTGTGCTGTTCATGTGCTCCTGTACTCTGGCAGAGATTCTTCTGTTTGTTTGGCCGATGTATTCCATGTCACAGTTCTTGCAGGGGATGCTGTATACCCCGTGATTTTCCAAAGGTATTTTATCTTTGGGATTGCCTATAATCTGGTGGATCGTTGTTGGTGGCTTATAGATTGTTGTTATTTCATGTTTCCTTAGGATTCTTCCAATTACGTCTGTTACGCCTTTTATGTATGGTAGTGTAGTTGTCGGTCTGGATTCATCGTACTCTTTTTTGTTGGGTTTGTAGCTCGCTTGGAATCCTTTTTGATGTGGTGTTCTTTGTAGTTGTTCTGTTTCAGAGCTTTTGTGATGTTGTGGAGTTCTTCTGAGCGATTTGAGGGTTTGGTTAATTGGATGGACCTCGAGATCAGAGTATCGGCTACTGATTGTATTTGAGAGGGATGATGGTGGGACTCTGTGTTTAGGTATCTATTGGTATAGACTGTGTAGTCGATGGATAAGTTGTCTTTTTTTATAATTAGAAGATCCAGGAAGGGCAGTTGACCGTTTGCCTCTACCTCAAGTGTAAATTGTATTCGGTGGTGTATTTTGTTGAGCTCTTCCAAGAAAAGGTCTAGATTGACTCTACCGTGTGGCCATATAATGAAAATGTCATCCACATATCGTTTCCAAAAGCTTGGCTTCATTTGGGCATTCTTCAGAGCATTAATTTCGAAGTATTTCATGAAGAGGTTGGCGACGACTGGAGAAAGTGAAGATCCCATTGGGGCACCGTCTGTTTGTCGATATATCTTGTTCTCGTAAGAAAAGGGGATTGGGGGGGATGTTGGCGAAACGTCGTGAGACAACCAATTCTACTGACGAACGGATTGAAACCCGGAATAACACTTTTGTTCATTCTACCATCCGTGAAAACCTACGTTACAACATATA
>JAEQML010076242.1:0-13450 GCA_016904865.1 Pissodes strobi
CCATAAAATTGCCTTACCTCATAAAATAAGTAAACCTACAGAGCGAATGCTGTAATTTCTTTTAAAAATTGATCTGACTTGATAAGCTTAAAACCATTATTGACTAAGTTTAGGTATAAGTTTAAACTGCATTTTTTTTTACTTGATTCAAGCCTGAGTTAATTAAATCTATGAAATTATGATGGTCCCAGTTTTATTAATGCATCATTATTTGCAGGGTCACACATACCAATCCTCTGTGGCAATTTTAATAAATTACATTGTCCAGATAATAAGCTGTGACCCCATTTTATTGCATTGCCCCAGTAATTCTGTGAAATGTGAAAAACTAATCTGCAAAAACATATTCTTTAGTTTGATCGAACCACAGTTTAATAAAATTATTAGAAAAAAGAAGATGTAATTTATAGGCCCACTGTGAATTTGGAATCTTCCTAATAAGTTATTTTCTTACCAACTCTTTATTTTGCCATATCTTTGAACAATAATATAAAAGATCAGAAAGCTATTAAAAATATAGCTTTCTAGATATTGTGTACTTGATGCTCGGTTTGATGTAGATCCCAAAGCAGGAAATATAAAATAAATCTGCTCCACAGATTCCAATATAATATTAAATTTGTATCTTTAAAGGTGGTATCCCCCTAGACTTTATTGGTGTATCTAGAATACTGTGGTGAAGTCGGTGGGTAGTAGTATACATAAACTGAAATTGAACATCTTTTTGCTTAATTTCTTAATATTCATTATATTTATATGGCGGTGTAAATTCAGTCCTGGATTCAGTGCCATTTGGTTTTATTATTCTTATAGGTACCTAAGTTGAGTCCCCTATACCTAAGGTGTAGAGATGGTTTTTGCTATTTTCATTCTTGTGTACCTGAAAATAATTAGTTTATTTTAATATAATTTCTAAATATAAAAACATCACGCATTGCACTATGCTTGCTTCGCTCGCTCTAGGGGCGCAACCAACAGAAAATAACCCAAACAAACTTTATTCTATTTAATAACGTAACCTACTGATTAATATGAATTTGAATCCTGGGACTGAATTTACCTTGAGATTAGAAAATCGGACTCAATTCATGTTTACCCGTTTTTATATTATGTAGGTAATAATAGCTTTTTTTATAGTGAAAGTCGATAAGCGAGGTCTTAAACAGATTTTCTGTTTGGATATTTGCCATTTTTGTTATAATTTCATATTCTTTATGCCGTTTTTCTAATTATTATCTTTAATACAATATACTGCCTAATATTGAAAATCAAAATGAATTATTGAGTAACAAACCCACCAAAGCAATATTATGGTAGGAAAAACTGGACTAACAAAAAATATAGAGTTGTCTCATTAAATCATCTATTAAGTAATCAAATAATCCAGTAAGATAAACTGGAAGTCTTATCCTAATTTGATTTTTTACAAAAATATGAGATTTTAGAATAAACAAATTACTTCCTGAAAGTAAAAAATTGGTAATATAAAATTAGTGGGGTTACCTCTATAGGTGAATTGTGATTTGAAGTTGGCTAGAAATCCTGCGTACATCAAGTGTATAAACTCTATAACATACAATGTTTTGTGCGGTCTGACTCTCGGTCTGAGTATATTGAATAGATCAGCTTTTGCAAAAATAATATAAAAAATTTCATCTTTTCATTAAGTCGCTTAGCTCTGGATAGGCATCTTACAACACAACTGAACCCTGACAGATAGGCCTAGTCTTTTTGGTGATATTAACAATCCATCGAATTACAGGCCCTCTTCTTGTCAGTGTCAGAGGTCTTTGAAGATTCATAATTAATTGTAATATTCTTTAGGGTAGTGCGTTTTTTTCACAGGGAAGCCTACAGAAATGGCAATAATCTTTCAAGCCTTCACGGGAATTATTGCAAAATTAATGAGAAGGTGACGGGCCCTTATTTGGAATTTTCAAAGGCTTTTGACACTATTTATCATGAGATCATTGTAGAAGTTGGAGGTGGGAGAGGTTTATGTTCTAGACTGACTGCTTCCTACTTTTTTTGTTCGGGATTGTCCGATCTTTTATATTGAAAAAGGTTTTTGATATAGCTACACCACTGTTCTACTTTGTGGTTAACGTCAAGAATTGTTTTATCTACACTGTCCAAGAGAATGCCAGTTTGTCGAGGTTTGTATACACCCGCAGCTTCCTTAATTTTCTTGTGCATATTAAAAGTGTTATATTTAGCCTCCAGAACTTCGATTTCGCTACATTGCTCGTTAAGCCAATTTTCTTTGGCCATTCTAATTTTGTTCCTTATTACACGATTCATCTGGTGGTATTCTGGATGACCTTTTTCAGGCGCCTTTTTTCCATTAAATAAAGAATTTCATCTCTCATCCAAACTTGTATCCTAGTGTCGTTTGAAGATAATTTCAAGCTTGCGTTTGTGAAAGCTTCCTTGATGTTGGTCCAAACTGACTCCGCTTCGAAATTCTCCACAATGCTTACTTTGCTTAGTCCACAATTTAGTTCGTTTCTGACCTCAGCTAGCATTTCTGGGTTGCTCAGCCCTGTCAGATCAGGTTTACGGCAGTTTCCTTTTACTGTGCAATTTTTTAGAGCTAACTGAATATGCTACAAGCGGATTGTGATCAGAATGTATTTCTGCGCCAGGGTCAGTTTTTACCGATTTAATGCAATTTCTCTATCGTTTATTTATCCATACAAAGTCTATTTGGTTTCTGACTATCCTCTCTGGCGTATGGGCGTTAAAAGTCCAAGTGTACAGGCGCCTTGGTGAAAACTTAGAGAAAGTGTTCGCGAAAACAATCTCAATTTCTTGACAAAACTGGAACAATCGGTCGCCACGTTCATTCGCAACACCCAATCGACATCCACCAGCTGTGTCCTCTCTCGCACCCCTACCAATCATTGCGTTAAAATAGCCCATAATAATCGTGATTTCTGACTTTTTAGTGAGATTTAAGGCGATTTGGAGTTGTTCGTAAAAGGATTCAGCAACTTCGTCTGAGTGATCGCTCATTGGTGCATATATCTGGATAATGTTGACATTATATGGCTTGGAATTGAGCTGCAAAAATGCCACTCTATCAGAAACCGGGACAAAAGGTTTTAGTATTTTTTGTACTTCTGTATTTACTATGAGTAAATACAGTTTAGTCTACAGGTCGTTGCAGTTTTCAGGATGTGGCACGTGGAGCCATGAGTCATAAGTGAGAGCTGACTGCTCTGTGAGGACCAATTGTTTGAAATCATCTCCAGACTCTTGATGCGACCGTCTCAAACTAAGAGGTGCTACCTCTACAGCGCAGCCCCTTACACTCCAGGCGTCCCACAGAGCTCCATGCTCTTCCTTCTGAATGACCTGCTTGATTGCTGATAAGCTGACGACACATCAGTTATGACCTTTCCGCACTGCCGGTTGGGTGTTCGGGTGTGATGAGTTAGTAGTCTACCTGATGTGACTGTGAGATTAATTGTCTGCGTCTTAATAATGAAAAAACCGGACTGATAATGTTTAATAAGATCACCAGGGACACCCCGTATATTAACTTTCTTATTTCTTGAAGATCAGCGGATATTCTTGTCCACCCTCTGACGACTAACCTGTTATGATAGTCCTTATGTTGTATATCCCAAAGAACACGGCGGTTTTGAACTAGACTTATCAACAATTCCGTAAAAGTACTACCCATGTCGTCTAAAAATTGGAATTCTTCAAGGAAAATAGTAACCCTTCCGTATCCAACTGTCCAATGCCCAACTGAAGCAGCGGCGCGGCCTGACCGGCAATTGGTTGACCGAGTGTGCGGGAGTACCGCATGGTCGCGAGAAGCCGCCTAGTTATGACACGTGCACTCCTTGCATTTATTTGATTTTGCCGCTCGTGCCGTCCGAGCCGGGAGCTCCGCGCGGCGCGCGCCGTCCAAGCAAGTCATCGCGTGAATCTTTGTACGTTAATTTCAATTACAGGTCTATTCCTAATATTAACTGTATACAGCTCTTAGTTCTTCCATCCATACAACAGCAAATTTGCTATGATCTGTTATGTGATATCTATCCAACTGTTCTACTTTGATGTTCAGTCACTGCTTAGTTAAGGAATATTTTTCTGAAGTTCTTCTAGTTTTTCTGTTGATATTTTCAAAACTCCGAAACGCATTATGAGGTGCATGCTTGTTAGAGTACTTCAAGCAATCGGGTATTCTGACCACATCCTCACTCTGCTTTGTAGCACTGGTTTCATTTGTTTTAAAATCACTTTGGTGTTGTCTCTACCAACAGATAGCGATACTTTCAGAGTATGCGAAAGACGACCAAAGGTAGAAATAACCTTCGTACCGACCATATCCCACCACATCGTTCGGCTTTCTTCTTGTTACCGAAGTATCAGGGCCTTCCAACTTTTGCCCCCCGAAATAAGGAGGGTTGAGGAAGCCATGAAGTTTAAGAAGGAGGTCTTTACATTTGCGAACAAGAAATGCTTTTAACACTTTAAATTTTGAATTTTAATCTGTCTGGGAGTCTCTAATGCGTGTACATTTTGAATATAGCTTATAATAACAATTGTTTTAATTTGTTTTAATTTTTAGCTTGAAATTTGTAATCTTATGCCCTTTGTGACTTTGCTTTTTCATTTTATATATAATCTTATGGGCAAAAAAGAGAAATACATAAATAAAGGCTTAATTATTCGATGCACTTGAAAAAAGAGAAATAAAGAAATAAAGGCTTAGTTATTCAATGCACTTGCCACATCTATACTGCACATTCATTGAGTTTCGAGGTTTAAGCTAATATCACTGTCAATTTTCTCTTCAATCCCTTTACAAATTTTCAGAGGTGCGATAAAGCTACGTTTTCTCAGTTGCATTAAGTTAGGAAATAAGTGAACACGTGGCTTTGCCTGTCTGATAGCTCCTGTGAATGAGTATCCTCTCTTTTGTAAGGAGGGTACTTAAAATTTAATAAACAAGAAACTATTAACCTGAAAACCATAGCTGACACTTTCAGTGTCACAATTTGACGTTGTTTTTTCTAAATAGATTAGGAAAGTTCGGATATGTGTCAATAATTAGGAGATGGGAGAAGGTCTGACGATTTATTATTACCTATTTTTTTTTTATCTCTAGATTCAAGGTTTGGCAAAACAAGTGGATATGTCTGAAAGGCAAGTTGAAAGGTGGTTAAGATTAAGAAAAGGACAAAACAAGCCTTCTACACTTACCAAATTCTGCGAGAATGCTTGGAGGTGTACATATTACACATTTAGCTTTATTTATGGCATCACAGTGTTGTGGGATAAGCCCTGGTTGTGGAATATCAATGAATGCTGGTAAGTTGATTTAAATAGCAATGACTATAAGTATTCTTTTTATTATGGACAAATACTTTTAAGAAGCTGTTAGTCTTATTATTTTCAGATCAAATACACATATATAGGGAAAGCGCCTAAGTTTAAAGCATCCACTAATAATAATAAGTTTATTTTCAAATAATCTCAGTTCTAATACATGCTACAATGCATTCTACAAGCTAAAAACTACATTTTAGTTATGACACAGTGATTACAATAATATATAAACATACATATTATATATTATTCGATTTTATTATTAGATAAAGAGAGAGAGAGATTATTGATCACTACATTTTGAGTTGTGAACAGAGTAAAGGCAAATACTATTACATCGAGAGATTCGAATTTCCTATCCAATTTACAGCAGTTTTAAAATTTCCCAGCATAGAAGAACATTATTCTTTAAGGCCCTTGAAAAATATACTGTTCATCGCACTGGTGGAATATGTTCTCTTAATATAAATATATTATTTAAAAGATATTTAACAAATTACGAAATATTTTATAAACACGTATCATATTGAAATGTCTTAACCCTTTGTTTATGAAAACTTTTACATTAAAAATTTGAGGAAAAGATTAAAGAATATTACTCTATTGGGTTCCTAAAAGGCAAAAAGTGAAAAACCTATATTTTTGTTATTTATTTTTTTATTAGGCCGTGGTTTCAACATTGTAACCACTAGGAAACTAGAGCTTTATCGCTAGCAAATAAAAACTAATTACTACATATATTATAAAACTTAGGTACATTACTTTTTATGATACAACAAAAAACAGTGTTTTTTTCGTGAGGCACAATCCAACCTTATACGTAGCACATTCCCACCTGGTTCTGTGAGGTTTCTTACTAGTGCTACAAAAGGCACATTGTCTAGATGTACTGTGTTGTGGCATATGTAGAGATTGATCAAAGCGTTTTTCGTAAGGTACAATTTTTTTTAAATATCTCCCTGTGACTGTAGGGGAAGCAACCCCACTCCGTGAGGTTTTTCCATCACTGGCGCCGATTAACCCTGAAGCTACTGAAAATCTGAAAATGTTCATGTTTGGACGCATATATCTATGAAATGCCACATAATTCGGATCTGAAAAATGTCAGGTTTGGAACCGCGCCCTGTGCTTTTTGTTCAAAGATAATAAAATAATTCATCACATCTATGAAATGCCACATAATTCGAGGCCACCGTTTCTTAGATTTGCGGCCCATATGCTGGTTATATTCTTTGACCATCGTTGGGCAGGCTATGACTGGTGAGGTTCCTTCATTTTGCTTACAAGTAATAGTCGCTTCTTTACTGACGCCATGCCATGCCAGTCCATCTTTGTTAACCCTCGAGTCAGATTGTCCTCGGGTCTGTAATTATTTGTCAGAGTTTAAGTCATTTGGGATATCTTTTCAGTTAGCCCTGACAGTGACGCACGAATAAATAAATTCTGCTTGAAGCGTTTTCTGTAATGGAGTTTTAAAAGTTGTCAAAGAAAACGTGATATCCTTTTTCTACGAAATCTCAATCTTTTTTCAGGCTGATTATTGATTTTTCCAACATATATTTGAAATTGACATACCCATTCTCGTCAGATTTAACCCAGACGTTATAGCCTGGCTTAATGGGCTTGAGAGGCATACATTGCTTGAGAAAACCGCGACTCTTAAAACGAATCGTAGCTTCGTCAATGGATTGAAGTTTTGAATGGCCATATGAAGAACGAAAGGCTTCAGATAAAGTATCCAATAAAGGGCGAACTTTGTACAGGGTGGCCCGTTTAAGAGAGGCCTTATCTCGAAAACTACGGGGGTTGGAAATAAAATTTACATACAAAAGTTATTCTAGTAAAATGATCTTTATTTTTTTTGTATTGTTTTAATCGTCACTTTTTTATATACTGGATGGTCAAAGAAAGTTACACTTTTTGAAGTGAAGCACACATTTTATTACATTTTTGGATTATACTTAAAATTCTAAGCATATTTGATTATGATGTTGTACCTCTAGAGTTAGTAGTTTCACATATATAAACAGTTGAAAATCGGTACTTTGACTACTTTTCACCTTGGTAGCAAGAAGACCATTAGAGATGGAGTAAAATTAATTTCACATTCCTATCTTAACTTTTCAGGAGCTATCTGACGGTACTAATTGGCAGGTGGTACCATTGGTACCAAATCTGGTACCTCGATAGGTACCATCAGTTAGCACCATCAGATAGCTCTTGGAAGGTTAAGATAGGAATGTGGAATTCATTTTACTCCATCTTTAATGGTCTTCCTGCTACCAAGGTGAAAAGTAGCCAAAGTACCGATTTTCAACTGTTTATAGCTGTGAAACTACTAACTCTAGACAATCAATTATGCTTGGAATTTTAAGTAGAACCCAAAAATGTAATAAAATATAGGGTGTTTCATTTAAAAAAGTGTAACTTTCTTTGACCATCCTGTATATAAAAAAGAGATGATTAAAACAATACAAAAAAATATATAAAGATCATTTTTCTAAGAATAACTTTTGTATTTAATCTTTTTTTCCAACCCCCGTGGTTTTCGAGATAAGGTATAGGCCCCTCTTAAACGGGCCACCCTGTACAACTGGTCATTATTTGACGAGTCGCAACCAGGCATCACTGAATTGTCTGCTAAATGCACATTTCGCAGATGCCAAGCAAACCTATCTCTAGATATTGCTGATCTTGTGTAGTAATCTCGTAGTTCTTCTCTACTTTTACTGCTTTTACTGGTCAGCAATCAACATAACTGGGCAACTTTTTAATTCCCATCAATATATTGATTCCAATGAAAATTTCAATCCTTTGGCAGAAGATGGTGTAAATCTCCTCCACGTTTTTGAAGAGCATAGAGGTTCGCTTCCAACACAAATTTGTCCATTAAAGTTTTGGAAAACAAGTGGGAAAAACATCTACTGATTTCTCTAGATCATCTGGAATTTTAGGACCGTTTTCCTCAATAAACTCCTTGATTTTAGTAACGCAATATGCCATTGACTTGGTTCAGCCTGTCCTTTTGGTTAGTTCCATATCCCTCAAAATAGAAAATAGGAATATTGCCTTCCTCGTCTCAGAAGGCTTGATCACCAGGAATATTCTCTGTATTGTCGACTCTTGCAGGATGGCCCGGCTGGTCGTCTACGTCTACAAATATTATTGGCATATTTGAAATGTCAATGCAATCTTCATCACTACTCGATTCCTCTGACTCGGTATCTGAAGGAATGTTCTCCAATATTGTAATCTACTAAAATGCATAAGCTACTAAAGAAATATCACCCTGTCGTAAGCTTGAACTTGAACTTGGAGATTGTTATATAAACATTAATCGCAAACTATAAACAACACGAGCAATCAAGGGGAGCGACTTTCAACCTTAAGCATGCCATGATCATCACTTTTTTAATATAAATACGCTACCGAACCTTCAGTTCGGCAGACTTTGGTCTCACCTCTAGCTCCCAGGTTAGTCATTTGACGACTGCCTTCGGGTTATATCCGCTCTTAAAGTTAGCTATACAGCTTCTTTAGGTTCTACTCCATTCCTTACCAAACTTGGCACCGGTTAGTCACTTGACGACTGCTAGGACCAGGGGTTTCACAACCACCATTCAGATTGTTCCTGGTGTCACAGGAACTCTGACGATTGGTAGGGGTACCGCAGATATCCATTTGGGGTCAATTCAACGATATTACTAACTTATAAATCTGGTAAATTTCCTTTTTTGCGGACGACACTACAATAATTGTCCGGCATGAGCCAGGCTCTGTCTTAAAGGATATCACGAGGGTTAAGGCATGGTGTGTCTGGTATTAATTATAATAAAATCTATTTAAATGTCTTTTGTATGAATATTCGGCAGTGAATAGCAATCAGCTACAAACAACATGCCTTGGCATTTGCATAGTTTAACAGTCATCTACAAAATGGATCAAGCAGAATCTCATCAGATTGCTATGCTCTTCGAGTTATATCTAGTAACCTTAATTATCACTCTGCTGGAGCTGGGCACTGTATGATCTAAATGTATTTAACGGGTTGTTTGTTCTGTCTTCTGCAACCCTGAACCATACGATATCTTAACAAGACAACAGGCCCAAGAGAACACTGCAGGTCCTTATTCATATCTCACGGGATAATGAACACATTTTTAATCCAGTGTTTTCCTTGTACATGAGCCTAAAGGCAGAATGCTTACCGCCACTCATCACCACATGAGGTAGACTTAAGATATTCTTCCGCCACTGCCCAGATCCCAACAAACTAGAAATTTTATAATGTATATGAGCAAAAAAATATATCACCATTTGCCTATTAGAATAGTAGTTATGAAAGCTCTGATACAGCAGGGATTCTATTGCCTGTGGAAGCTTAGACGGCACCTGACTCTGCTGAGAATTGCAGAGGAGGGGGAGTGATGATGGTGCATGGAGGACGATGAGACCCCCATACTATCTACTTACTAGTAGAATGCCCCGCCTTCGCGTGCGCAAGACTCAGAATCTTTGGCACGACGCCGATCGAGCCAGATTTCGTCATGTTAGTCTGAAGGAGATGCGGGCTTCTCTAATGCAGGCTGGGGCCACAACGGGCACAATTGGTGGCCTAAGTGCAAGGCCCGCTAGGGTCCACTCCTTCTGTTGCTGATACACAACGGGCCCAATTGGTGGTCTAAGTGCAAGGCCCGCTAGGGGCCACCCCTTCTGTTGCTGATACTGATGGCCTGTGGGAGTATTTTGAGAAAGGGCCCTAGGACATCTGGCTCGGAATTTTAGTTAGTTTTTCTTTTGTGCTGCAATAGGGTTTTAGCGTTATTAAAAGCCATAATGCTCTGTATTCAATTTAACCTGTATAACTGACAGAAACTATACATATATGTTGTATCAAGAAAGGCGACTTTGGGCATAGATCTACAAAGAGCGTGAGAAATGTGGAACAGTGTTTGCAATAACTAGAAATGACAAATATTAAAAATGAAAAGAAATCAAACAATTTTCCTATTCCAATTCACATTCAAACTCATGAAATATACCTTTTTATTTCTATTTTTGCTTCCCATCCCTATTTTTTTTGTTTCAAAAATATTTTAGTCCAATGTTGTTTGGCATAGCTAAAAGATGCGTAAATAACTAGTCATATTTTAATTATTCTAGCGAACCAGTTAAAATTGATAAATATTTATAAGAACAAGTCATCAACTATGCGACCGATCAGTAAATGCATGTAATAAGTGATTATGTAACTAATTCTCTGGGTACATATTATATGGTTAATAGAAAAAAATCATCTAGGCCGAGGTCGAGTAAAGAGGAAATACTTGCCGTGCCAAAATAGGCATCGCCTAGTTTAGAACGTCATTCGAATTTGCGTTCTCTGTCGGTCTTAATAGTGTAAAATTTTTTTCACATTTGGCCAACTGTCAACAATGCCTTAATACATTTTAATTTGTATGATTCATGCTTTACCTAAGTATTATACATGCAATGAATAATATTTTATTATAGATGCTTTATATATTGTACAAATAAATTAATTTTTTTATTAGGCTAGCACAGTAGTCTTAAGCAAAATTTACTGAAAGATTAGTATTTCTATTCACGAGAGTTGGGAAATTATGTCATTCTCTTTTAATCAGAATGAATACATTGAACTAATATTTGAGTGAAATCAAGATAAGAAAGTTAAATAAAGAAAACAATTAATATATTAGCAAAAATTTAACTGCACGCCTAGAAAGTTTTTTTTCTATTTCGTCGATAACCTGCGTGAAAATGCTTAGGCCCGAAATGACATGAGTTATGAGAAATATTTCAAAGATAGTTAGAAATATTTAACATAATATTGTTTTCAAGGATCTTTGAATTGTGGATAGTTAATCCGTTTCGTGATCTGTTAATTTGCGGTTTGAGTTTTACATACTAATATTTTATGTGAAATTACCTTAATGACAACTTATTAGTTAAGAATCCGGAAAACTGACTCCTTGAGGCGGAGGTATAATTTATTCAGGTGATTTAATACAGAATTTCCTTCCCACTAAGCGAATTATTTACATACATAATATTTTACAAGTGACTAACCCAAACTAACCCAAAACAGCCGCAAAACTCTTGAAGGGACCGTCAGGACCCAAGTAACACTCCTGTTGTTGATCCTACTATGCACTAGTTAATGACACTGCAATTTCCTAAGTCATTTATTACTTGGGCCCTGACGATCCCTTCAAGAGTTTTACCAGTAAGCATTCTTGCGGAAACAAATTTGATAAATAATTCCAAAAGTCAGACACAGAAAAACAAATGCACACAACAGTTTACAGACAAGTAGAAGCCCGAAAAAAGATTATTTGTCAGATATTTAATTTAAGAATTCTGCGGTAGAATTATAGGCCTTCGCAATCAGCAGCTTCTTCATCTGTCGTTTAAATAATTTGGGAGATGCTGAGTTTTTAATATCAGAGGGAAGGTGGTTCAGGATATTAACATTCTCATAAAAGACTGAACGATCCTGCGATCTCTGCTGCAATCCTCATATATCTGACTTTTTACTTTTTCACCACCACCACTTCTTGGAATCGGTAAGAGTAAGTTATGAATTTGGCGAGTTACATGCTGCGGTGTAGGACCCTGCAGCCTGGTGCGATTCTTAAAAATAAGGGAAGATGTCTCCAAAATGGAAAGAAATGTCAGAGTCAAGATCTTCTGAACCACGAAGTGCGGTCCACAGGACTGTCTTTGAGGCACATTTACAATAAATGTCATTGCTTTTTCTGAAGAACGAAGAGGACGTTCAAAAGGCTCTGATTAGCCACACCCCAGAATGGTATACCATACCGGAGATGTGACTCAAACAACAGATGTGACTCAAACAAAGAACAGTCCTTGCTATTTGCTGACCCAATTCTTCCCTAACCGCTCTCACAGCAAAGCACTCCGATGACAGTTTCCTGCTTAAGGCCAATATATTGTCCTCAAAGTGCAAATCGCCATCAATCATGACTCCCAGAAACCTAGTTGCAGATATCCCCGAAAAGAGCCCGTCATCAAAAAGTAAACCTGTGAGATCACATTTAAGCCCTACCATGTGTGTCTTGCTCAGATTCAAACACAGGCGATTGCAATCAAACCATTCCCTAATGATGGTCAAGTCATCAGTCATGGTTTGCCTCAGCCGCTCAATCTCTGTGTCCCTTTATGGCGGGACATAGAGCGTATTATCAGCAAAAAGGGTGAAGAGTCCAGAAATGTTTAATTGAACAAAGTCATTAACATATAGCAAGGGCTAAATTGGTCCCAAAACAGAGCCCTGTGGAACACCACAACTAACCCTTAATGATAAGGACCTCACTCCTGAGCACAACACGGATTGATATCGACACCCAAGATAAGATCCAAACCAAAGAGAGCCAGGTCTCGAAAGCCATATCTCTCGAGCTTCAACAGCAGTATTTGGTAATCAACGCAATCGAACGCCTTGGACAGGTCACAGAACACCACTGCCAGATGCCTCCCTGATTCAACCCCTCGTAGACATCTTCAAGAAAACTGTAGAAAGCATCCTGAATACCCTTGGCTTCTTGGACACCAAACTGTTTAGCAGTTATACGGTTAAATGATTGTATACTTCCAGATTCTTTTTTTACCAGCTTTTCAATGACTTTGGACAAAGTAGGCAGTAAAGAAATTGGGAGAAAGTTAGATGGTTCTTCTGAATCACCACCCTTGAATAATAGGCTATTGATTATGTCATATAGAAAGGAACTAAGACGTTCACGGGTTTTTATTGCTGGAATCGATCAGTGGGTTATAAATGAAGAAAAAAACGCGGAGTGCTATTAAATTAGAGGGTGGAAACTGAAGATAGGGGTGAAAAACCACCCCTTTTGATTTTTTCAATAAATGTCGTAAACAAACCAAAATTTCGATATATCTCATATGAAACTTTTTGTAGAGAATCAAATTTCCCATCGGAATAGCATTTTTTGAATATTAAAAAAAAAATTTGATGCCGAAACAGTCGAAACAAACTTGAAAAGAAAAAGTGAAAATTTAGATTTTTTGATTTTTTTTGCTTTTCGCCTGTATCTTTTTTTTT
>JAEQML010076243.1:0-13450 GCA_016904865.1 Pissodes strobi
TCAGTTCTATGTGTATTTAAATGACGTGTCAGACATGGTCTATGCATTGTTTTAAATGAGCAAACTATACAACGAAACCACTGCATTTGATCAACAGGCTTATGAATTACGATATGTGCTGATAAATTGCCCTTGTTTATTGTTTGATATAAACACGTTGGACATTTATGCCAAACTTTTTCTACTTCACTTTGTTCTTCAGGTTTATAGACAAGTTCGCAGTTTAACCTGAAAAACAATTAAAAAAAACTTAATAACCCTATGTAGTAGGTATACAAATGCGTGTGTAGGAAAGTGTATCATTAATAATAATATCATTTATTAACAGGTTATTGCTTCAAGTTATGTACACCTAATTCTACTATTTACACATTCTAACAATATCTAAGTAAGTATCCACATTCGAGGACTGACGCACGCCCCAATCAGGCGCCTCTGTCTCCTCTCAGCATAAACTCACTACAGATTACAGATGGGCTGTTGACTTGCCCGAGAACATGTTTCTCAGTAGAAAAGTGGAACTACAGTCAAATATCTAGTCTTACTTGGGTCTGTTATGGACCCTTCAAGAGTTTTAATCAATACTAACGGATGTCAATAGATCTAAGTAGATAGGCAACCTATGTTCAGCGGCAATTTCGACCATTTTACATGTAAGCCTACATAAGAAAATCTTAGGTCCATCCTGATCATTTTTGTTCCCAAGCCGTCGCGTCGACTTGACCTACAGCTAATTTCTCAACCATCCTCGAAATCTCGGCCATCCCTAAATTAATAAAAAGTATTGGAGCCTTGCGGGGATTGATCCACGAACCTTCGGCACGCGGGACTAATACGCTACAACTAGACCACTGAGCCTTAGAGAATTGGTTTTGAAACAGCGTATATATGACGCATTCGGAGAAATGTTTATTCGATAGAAATGTGCTACAATAGTTCAAGCCGGAAATAATAGTCAGTGACTCATTTGTAGTTTTAAGGCGCGACACGAGGGGTAAGGGAAGAGAGAAGGAAATTCCAGTGGCGGATACAATTGCTTTGTAAATTAATAAGTTATAATAACTATATAATGGAATCGTAATAAGTAGACTTAGGCAAATATCCACTTAAAAAAATAAAGTTTATGCACATAAATATGCATGATTTTAGTCTAAAATATGCAAAAAAACGTATATTCAAAATTATTCCCAAGTCTAGTAATAAGCAACAAAATTGTACTACAAACAAATAGTACTATGTATTCATTAGGGCTAGGAAAAAAAGAGTTATGGATGATAAGATTTTTTTCTTATCATAAAATACCATATTGAAAGTTGCATCGAAAGTTTACATCAAAAATCAATAAAATTTTAAGTTTACTACTCGTTATCGGAGGTTTGATCAGAATTTGATTCAGAATCATTACTATTACTACTTTAGGAACCAACATTGATAATAAGAGGTTCAACTATAACTTCGACCGTAGTATCCGAATCTCACATTTTTTGTTTTATGACATGTTCGATACACTTCTGCCAATTATCAGCTGTAACGTTATCAATAGCTTCGTTTAACAAACAAACATACACGGTTTTTATCAATGCATGTTCGCCCACATTTAAATGCATTTTCACTTTTTTCGCAGGGAGGCCAAGACTTGTCGAAGCTTCGCTCTTTCCATTTTACAAATTAATATTTTGAATTAACAATACAAAAATTCACAGTCCTTCGCAAAGATGCAAACGGGGAGACATTGAAAATGATGAATGTGATTTGCGTTGAAATTCATATAGTTTCCAAAAGCAGAGTTTAAAAAACTAAAAATACACACACACGTGTTTATATTATAGGTATATAATTAAAGAAATGCATTTTTAGCAATAATATTAAACATTATCATAATTAAAACAAAAATAAATAAAAAAAATTAAGCGAGTTTGCTGGTAGTCGAGACTGATGTGTAAACATATACTATAACGATCGGTTGTAAAAAAAATTACAGTAGCAAGTTATGTTCCCAAGCGGTAACCCATCCAAGTACTAATCACGCCCGACGTTGCTTAACTTCAGTGATCGGATGAGAACTGGCATTTTCAACGTGCTATGGCCGTTACCTGTACATTTTAGCTTGTTCATAGAATAAAAACAAAAACATTCGCATTTATAATATTAGTTAGGATTCTTTAATAATACGCACTGGCAGCTTCGGAGCGGATTAATTCACTGCACAAATTCGACACGAAAATATAATGCCACCAGGAATAACATCAACATATGGACAGAGCATATTTACCTTATAATCTTGGGCCGACATCCTTTGATTTGGGACAGTCAATAACCAGCTTTTTCAAATTTTACTGTTTTAAACGTCTGGGCATCTGAATAATACTTTTGACAGTTCCTATAATTTAAAATAATAATATGCTTTTTTATCGTCTAAAATCCGTTTAAAAACGATTTTTAATGGCAAAATTGTATAAAAATCCGAAAATTCGGACTCTTTTAGGACGATAGCCCTGGCTTCGGACGAATTTGTCGTGGATTTTGAAGTGAAAATCAATTTAAATTAAACCGTCTATTAAAAATAAGCTGTGATATGGATCCAAATACACTGCGAATATAATATAATAAAAATAATACTTTTGACGGTTCGTTTAATTTTAAATATGCTTTTTTATCGGCCAAAATCCGTTTAAAACAATTTTAAAAGGCAAAACTGTATATAGTACTGTCCTAGCGGCTAGAATCGGTTTACACATTTCCGTCCCATTTGCCGAGATTTACCCTCATACCGCCGCGTAAGATGTTTACACATCAAAAACTCAAGGACGTTCAAGATCAAATTATCTCAATGTCATTCAAGGTAAAAGACACCACAAAACAGTCCCAAGGACGTCCAAGGTCATACACACTTGGAGCAATCTCAAGGTCATATGCGCGACCTTCAACAAAAACTCAAGGACATTCAAGGTCAAATGTCAAGGACATTCAAGGTGAAATTAGGTCAATATCAGTCAAGGTCGAATACACTTATGATCAAGTGAGCGGGATCTATCTCAGTCACCGGAGGGGGTGAGGGGCAAAAAATTGGAGGGGGGAGAATTGAGGCCGTCTAGAGCACTCTACTGTGGATTAATCTTGGGCCGACATCCTTTGATTTGGGAAAGTCAATAATCAAATTTTGCAAATTTTAGAAGAGGGCTATGACTCAATATTATTTTAACTGTCTGGACATCTGAATAATATTTTTGACAGTTCGTTTAATTTAAAATAATAATGCTTTTTTATCGTCTAAAATCCGTTTAAAAACGATTTTAAATGACACAATTGTATAAAAATCCGAAAATTCGGACTTTTTTAGGACGATAACAGTGGCTTAGGATGAATTTGTCGTGGATTTTGAAGCGAAAATTAACTTTAACTTCAACCGTCCATTAAAAAAAAGAAACTTATGTATAGAAGGAAAATTATAGAAGACGGCCATGACTGAATATTGATTTAAAAGTCTGGGCATCTGAATAATACTTTTGACGGTTCGTTTAATTTAAAATATGCTTTTATATCGTCCAAACTCCGTTTAAAACCGATTTTAAATGGCAAAATTGTATAAAAATCCTTCACGGACGTCCTGGATTAGCTTGCTCCTCAATGCGATGGCTTATAATGTTACAATGGCTTTACACATTTCCGTCCCATTTGCCGAGATTTACCCTCATACCGCCGCGTAAGATGTTTACACATCAAAAATGTGCAGATATGAAAACCGAAAAAGTTAGGAAAATCTATTAATATATAATTATTAATAACGTTACTGTAATATTTTTAACCTGTTCTGATTCTGTTTAGCCCGTTTTGGCTATTTCTAGTCACTTTTGGTTAGTCGTTTAAACAACTTTCCGTTAGTTCCAACTTATTGATGTGTAAACATCTTACGCGGCAGTATGAGGGTAAATATCGGCAAATGGGACGAAAATGTGTAAACCGATTCTAGCCGCTAGGGCGGTATTATACACAATTTGCCATTTAAGATAATTAAATAGATTTTAGATGATAAAAAAGCACATTTTAAATTAAACGAAGTCAAAATTATTATTTATTAATTATATTCGCAGTGTATTTGGATCCATAGCACAGCTTATTTTTAAAGGACGGTTGAATTTAAAATGAATTTTCGCTTCAAAGTCCACTACAAATTCGTCAGAAACCACGGCTATCGTCCTAAAAAGTCCGAATTTTCAAGTTTTTATACAATTTTGTCATTTAAAATCGTTTTTAAACGGATTTTAGATGATAAAAGAGCATATTATTATTTTAAATTAAACGAACTGTCAAAAGTATTATTCAGATGCCCAGACGTTTAAAACAATATTGAGTAGCCCTCTTCTAAAATTTGCAAAATTTGGTTATTGACTTTCCCAAATCTAAGGATGTCGGCCCACGATTACTAGGTAAATAAGCTGTGTCCATATATTGATGTTATTCCTGATGGCATTAGATTTTCGTGTCTAATTTGTGCAGTGAATTAATCCACTCCGAAGCTGCCAGTAAGTGTTATAAAATAATCCTAACTAATATTACAGGTGCGAATGTGGTTGTTTGTTTGTTTCTTAAGCTTTCACGCATGAACTGTTCCGATCATCATGAAATTTTGTACAGATATTTTCAAGAGTATAGTAAAGAACATAGGACACTTTTATCTTTTACCTGAGGCTTCGTTCGCGTTGATTTTTTATTATTTTAAACTTGGTTATTAAACCTAATTTTTATTCTATGACCAAGCTAAAACGTACAAGCAATGGCCATAGCATGTTAAAAATGCCAGTTCTCGTCCGATCACGAAGTTAAGCAACGTCGGGTGGGGTTAGTACTTGGATGGGTGACCGCTCGGGAACACAACGTGCTGCTGTCGTTTTTTTACAACCGATGTCGTTATAGGATATATTCATACATCAGTGTCTCGACTACTACCAGACTCGCTCAATTTTTTTTAGTCATTTGAACTGACTCCGATACGTTATAATCAAATTTAATTTTTTTGGTTAGTTTTGGTTAGCTGCAAAAATTCGGTTCGTTTTGGTTAGTTTTAACTTACTTTAATTTTTGCAATCTATTCCGATACGGTTTAGCCCGTTTTGGTGCTTTTGGTTAGTTGTGATTAGTTTTGGTTAGTCATTCAATCAGCTTTCGGTTAACTTTAGTTAGTGTTAAATTATTTTAGTAATTTGAACCGGTTCCGATACGTTATGTTAATTTTAGTTAGTCGGCAAAATTCGGTTATTTCAAGTTCGTTTCACCTTATAAGCTTAATATTTTTAATCTGATCTGATATGTTTTAGCCCATTTTGGTGCGTATGGTTACTTTTGGTTAGTCGTTCACTTTCGGCTGATTTCAGTTAGTTTTAATTTATTTTAGTTATTTGAACCGGTTCCAAAACGTTATAACAAATTTAAGTGTTTTTGGTTAGTCACCAAAACAAGGTTAATTTGAATTAGTTTCAACTTACTTCAATATTTTTAATTTTTTCGATACGTTTTAGCCCCTTTTGGTGCTTTTAGTTACTTTTGGTTAGCTTTGGTTGGTTATTCAATCAATTTTCGGTTACTTTCAGTAAGTTCCAATTTATTTGAGCCATTTGAACCGGTTCTGATGTTAAAATAATTTAAACGTTTTTGGTTAATAATGTAGGTCGTCGCCAAAATTCGGTTAATTTGGGTTAGTTACTTATTTTATTCTTAATCTGTTCCGATATGTCTTAGTCCATTTTGGTTACTCTTGATTAGTTTTGGTTCAACATCTTTTGGTTAAGTTTAGTTAGTTTTAATTTATTTTAGTCATTTGAACCGGATCCGATACGTCATATCCAATGTTGATGTTTTTGGTTAACTTTAGTTAGTCGCCAAATTTCGGTTAATTGTTAGTTTCAATTTGTTTTAGCCCCTTTTGATGCCTTTGGTTAATTTTGGTCCATTTTAGTTAGTCGTTCAATCAACTTTCGGTTAATTTCAGTTAATTTTAATTTATTTTAATCATTTGGACCAGTTCCGTTACACTATAACCAATTTTAGGGTTTTTGGTTAGTCACCAAAATTCGGTTAATTTAAGTTAGTTTTGACTTACTTCAATATTTTAAATCTATTTCGATGCGTTTTAGCCCGTTTTGATGCTTTTAGTTAGACTTTTTTAATAATATGAGAATGCCTCCATGGAGAAAGCTTTCTCTACACGTAACAGATATTGGCCTGTATTCATGCACACAAACATTCATCTGGCTTAAGCCAGGTTATTAAAACTATATCAGTATGTCCAATGCTTTCCAAAAGTACATACAAACTATCACATTTCTTTCTCAAGCATTGAATATTTAATAGAAGTAATGAAATTATTGTGTTTTTGTCATCCGAATTTGTAACAATTAAAGCCTCCTCTTGAGGTGGCGTAGCCATAAAAAATTACTGTTAAGTTCAATTGAATCATTATTTTCAAGATTGACAATCAATAAACAATTACTTATACTATACTATGTTTGAAGAAAAAAATATGTCCGTCATAAACAAAATAGTATTCAAGTTACGACGTTTTTTTATTTCTGAAAAGTTAAATTTTTTTAACTTAGGTTGTTTTTAAAATGAACGTTTTAATAATTTCTTATTTTGAATGTTGCCTATCCGAAAAAAATTGTTTTGTAATAAAATAAAATAAATATTTTTTTCGAATTATTAATTCCTAGATTGCATAAAGTGATCTTGATGCGTAATCTGGTGCTTCTTAAAAAGTTTCCTTCGGAGGGAGGAGCAATTCGAACACCGCAACTAATCCAAATTATGTTGATCGGCAGTTTTGTTTATTTAAATGGCGTATTAGAGATTTTTTCCACTTTGTTTTGAACGAACAATCTAAACACCGAAACCACTGGATTTGATCAGCAGGCTTATGAGTTATGGCATGTGCGTATAAATTACTTTTGTCGATTGATTTATAGGGACACTCTGGACATGTATGCCAACCTTCTGCGTTTTTGCCTTGATGTTTAATCTGGTGCCTCTTTAAATAATCCTTTCGAAGGGTTCTATATGAACAATCCGAACACTGCAACCAGTCCAAACTATCTTGATCAATTCTATGTTTATTTAAATGGCATATTAAAGAGTGTTTCCAGTTTGTTTTAAACGAACATTCAAAACACTGAAACCAGGCCAAACTATCTTGATGAGCAGTTCTATGTGTATTTAAATGGCCTTTTAGATTTCCTTTATGTTTTGTTTCAAACGAACATTCTAAACAGCGAAACCACTCCATTTGATCAGCAGGCTTATGAATTATAGCATGCTTTCGTAAATCGTATTTACGGTTAGTCTTATAGGAACACTCTGGACATTTATGCCAACCTTTTGCTACTTCGCTTTGACGCCTAATCTGAGTTTTGGAATGATCGATCAGTATTTCATTCCTTAGGGTTTCGTAAGAATCGTTTAAAGATTGATATGGGTCTCTGTTACGGGCCATAGCATGTTGCTTCAAATTATCTTTCTGGTCAGTATTGTGAGGACTTTCAAGACATGTATGCAAAGTAACTTGATCCTCAGGTTTATAGACACGTTCGCAGTTTAACCTGAAAAACAATTAGAAAAAAGCCTATGTAGTAGGCATACAACAGGTGCATGTTTAAGAAAGTCTATCATTAATATTTGACTCCGCTTTAAAAAGGTGTTTGACACAGTTCAATATGAAAACTAATCACAAAATTCATTATGGAGCCTAACTACTCACATGAAATGTTTATTACTAGCGTAGCTAAATGACATAAAATATTATATATTTATTTATTTATTTATTTATTTAACTACACTCTTTACAAACACCATTGACATAGTACTTACACATAACTCAAAAATTTCTAAAAACATAAATATGATTGATGGTTTGCCAATATGCAGATGACACATGTGTCTTGCTCGCGGGCCAGTCCACCTCATCCCTATCTGCTTGCGCTTCAAATGCAATAGCAGGTATGTCCCAGTGGTGTACTCAAAATTCCCTTAAATTAAATGTTAATAAGACCAAGCATTGTCTTTTCAAAAACCAATAATAATACTGATGTCTCATCGCTTGGTAACTCATGCAGAGAAATTTTGAAAAGTGTTTCTGATGCCGATATGGATGTCAACTGTCAACTCTCGTGACGGTCCATCGTCTGGCTGTGTCCTGCATGGTGATAGGCTGGAAAAACTCGAAAACATTAACCAAAGCCTGTTACAGAGGATCGGCAGATTGGAGGAAGACCTGAGTTCCTTCAAAAAGTTTTTGGAACCAGCTGATCCTGATTCGAAGCCAGTGACCTTAGAATCTACGAAGCCTCAGCCTATCCTTAAGAGGCCAGTGGTCAAGGCTGGAGAGAACCTAAAAAATAACTCTTGTCTGCCGGGCTCCCAACAGTCTTCTGACAGCTCCAGGTCCTTGCAGCAAAACAGTAGAGATCCTAAGATTATATGGATGAGCAGCTAGGCATAAAATACGTCAAGTGCTTTCCATTGGATAAAAATGATGATGTAGCTTCATTTAAGATAGGCGTTAAAGAATCGCTTCTTAAGGGTCTGCTTGATCCTAATTTATAGCTTGTAGGAACCGCTATAAAAGAGTTTCATCAACGCCGTGGACAGGGAAACCGAAAACCGGCTAATTTTCAGTCACAAGCTTCGGTGAGTCATAACAATTAGAAGACAATTTAACATTTTTTGACCAAAACGTAAGAGGACTAAAAACTAAACTAAAAGACTTATTTTGTGCCGCTCAAACTGAAGATTATTCTGTAATTGCACGAATAGAGACGTGGCTGGATCCAAATATCAACGATGCTAAATTTCTTGATCAACGTTACACGGTCTACAGAACTGACAGAAATGAAAATAACAGCTCCAAAAGCCGGGGGTGGTGGTGTCCTCTTGGCGGTAAGCAATGCAATCAAATCTCATCGTTTAACTATCAGCGATCCTGCACTGGAGGAGGTTTGGGTGTCTATTAAAATAAATAACATTAATTACTGTATTGGTTGTGTTTACATCCCTCCACTTATGGATGTGTCTGTGTACAATTCCCACACTAACTCGGTTTCCAGTGCATGCGATTATTTCAATGGAGTATTAGTGTTAGAAGACTATAATTTGCCTAATATTGTGTGGTCTGTGCACAAATATCAGCTTGGTCTGAGCCCTGGTAATGTGAGGTCTGATAAGGAATCTCTTTTATGTGATACATTTGCTTTCTTAGGTTTAACACAGTACAATGGGCTGCTTAATGATCACAGTTGCATCTTAGACCTCTGTTTTGCCAATTTTGATCTTAATGTTTTTGTAAAGAGTGATGGCCTTGTGAACTGCGATTCATATCGCACCGTGTCCATAATAGCTTGTAGTAAGGAAGATTTTTTAGAGCCAGCTAGCTACACTTATTTTGATTTCAGTGGAGCAAATTTTAATCTTATCGACAATTTTTTTCTTTATTATGATTGGTTATCAATTATTAACGACAATGTTAATGTTACTGTTAGTAATTTTTATTCAGCGCTCCAGCATTGCTTTGAAATGTTTGTACCTACTAAAAGACGTGTTTTAAAAGACAAATTTCCCAGTTGGTACTCAGCTGATTTGAAGAATATGATAATTCAGAAAAAAACATCTCATCGTAGGTATAAGCAATCCAGATCCGAGATAGATTATGAAACTTTTAGCGATTTACGAAGACAGTGTAGATCTCTCGCTAAGATTTGTTATGACCACTACATTGCTAGTACTGAAAATCATATCAATGACAACCCAAAATTCTTTTGGCAATTTGTGCGAGCCCAATCAAAGCAGGGAGCCATGCCAAAAATACTGTATTTAGAATCCAGTCACGCTGATGATGGTTTAGCCATTGCGAATTTGTTTGCCACTTACTTTTCATCTGTATACAATCCTGTAAACCCTTCTTTTACCCATGCTGAAACTCGCCCATTACTGATAAATAATTTGAATATATCCAGTATTGACATTTGCGCTAACGAGGTTGAGAAGGAATTATCAACACTTGATGTTAACAAGGGTGCAGGTCCTAACAGTTTTTTAAAATCTTGTTCACACTCTCTTTACCTATCCCTTATATTATATGTTCTCCCAATCCCTCGTCTCTGCTACCTTTGCAGAGGTTTGGAAGTTGTCATATGTGTGTCCTATCTTCAAGTCAGGCAACAAAAACGACATAAAAAATTATAGGCCATACCTAAGCTTTTTGAGCATTTCATTGAGAATGCGCTGATGAGTGTGCTTGAGGGTGTTATAGATACTCGACAGCATGGGTTTATATCAGGTCGTTTTGTTAACACAAATCTGTTTCTTTTCACTAATTATATTAATAACTCATTTGCAAATGGCCTTGAGACCCATGCAGTCTACACTGACTTCAGTAAGGCCTTCGATAGGGTCAACCACAGCATTTTGATTTCCAGATTGTCTGACTACGGAATCTCTGGTTCAGTGATTGCTTGGATATCATCATACTTATGTCATAGATATCAACAAGTTAAGGTCGACGGCTTCTTATCTCAACATCACGATCCGCAAGGATCTCACCTGGGTCCACTCTTGTTTAGTTTATTCAATGATCTGGGAAATCTTTTGTGTTCAGATTATTTATTTTTTGCTGACGACCTCAAACTATACACCACTGTTTCATCAGTTAAGGATATGCACAAGCTGCAATATGACATTAACACAGTCTACGACTGGTGCCTGAAAAACGACGTGTCACTTCATGTTGATAAATGTTGTTTCATGAGATTTAGTAGATTAGGAACCATAGGAAATTATCAGTACTCTGTAAATAGTGTTGTACTTAAGTTTTAAGTCGTCTAATATTTGTAAATTTTATATGTGTATAATTGTTCTGAAGTGTTTTGTAAGAAGAGTGTGGCGCAAGATTGAAAAAATTACAGAATTATTTGGAAAAGCCGATAAATAATAAATAAATAGGAGCAATTTCTGTAAAAACTGCCAACGGCACAGTATTTATTATGTTGATGTTATTGTACTTTTTATCGAAATTTGTGTCGGCCGACCATATCCTAGTGGAGTTTTCGCATAGTTCGACGTTAAATCATTGCCGGTGATCGAGTTTCTTTTTCAAGCATGCATCGCTCTTTTAAATGCTGTAGAAACAAAAAGTTCTCAAATTACTGCTGTATTACATGTAACGCTATTTTTCACCCTAGTTGTATGGATCGTTTTTCGGATGTAGTGAAACTGGGTGGTTATAGGGTGTTCTGTTCCAAAGACTGCCAATCCGATCATAATGATAGAAATGACAAAAATGAACTCGATAAAGCCTATAATAATAAAATAGAGTTGTTGCAAAAGGAACTAAAGCAGAAGGATAGGCATATTGAGAGATTGCGGCGCGACAGTCAAGTATTTGAGGATGTGGTGTTGGATGCAGAAACTAAGTTTGCATCTCAGCTGGAAAGTTTGATTAATCGCAACGCTTTCCTGGAAAGTGAAATTGCAGTTCTAAAGAATAAAGAAGCAGAAACGATTTTGGAGGTAGGCTTATGGAATGAAACAAGGCAGAAGCTTGAAGTCAAAATAAAAGAACTAAATGACTTAAATAAGAACATGATTACTACTATCAATGTTTTGGAACAGGAGAACGAAGTTCACTCTAAGAGTTTAAAAGAACTACGGCAGGGGTTATCTGAAATAAAAGCCAAAGATAACGTAGAATCAGGTGAACAACCTTTCAAGGCTTTTGGTTCTGGGACATGTGATCGTAAAAGACAGCTGCTTATTGTGGGGGGGTCAATGTGCCAGAGGAACGGCGTTAATGTTTAAGCATAGGACTAATAGCATGTTTGATATTAACTGTCAAATAAACTCAAAATTCTTTTTTGCCGATATTGTTAATGAGTGTCAACGGTTATGTAAAAAATTTGATAAAAGTGATCATGTCATTGTTTTCGTTTCTGACTACAATGCGGTTAGAGGAAGACCGATAACGAGGGCGGAACTGGCCCAGCTGCTCCTGGTGACATCTGGTACCAACTTAGTTGTTGTTGGCTGTAGTTACCATGCGCACAGGCCTGTTCTGAATAACTTTATACACCGTATGAACACAGTTGTGAGATCGTATTTGGGTGGAAGTGATGTTGCATTTGTTCCACTTGTTAGTACGGATGCGGATGGCATTGTTGATTATAAGACTAAAACAGAGTTTATTATATTCCTTTTGAGAAATTACATACTTCTCAATGAGGCTCCCGAAAATTTTTTGCTTCGTCGGAGATCAAAAGTTCACCTGTGACGCGTCCATCATCAATGCTGTCTGGTTATTATCAGAATGTTGGAGGACTTCGAACTAAAATTACACAGCTGTCCAATGCTGTAAGAGCAGCGTGCTTCGACTTCATATTCCTTACGGAGACATGGCTTACGGAAGGTATTTGCAGTACAGAAATGTTTGATTCGGGTTACGTTGTGTATAGATCGGAAAGAAATTATGAAGCCTTCAACTGTGCTAGGGGTGGTGGCACCTTGATTGCCGTTAAGTCTTCATTTGATTCCAGTATGTTGCCAGGCTCGGATGATCCCGTTTTTGAAGACCTATGGGTATTGCTAAAGATGAATGAGACAGCGGTCATTATAGGATGCGTCTATTTCCCTCCGAATACGGCCTGTGAATCCTACCAGCATTTTATTGATACCTTGGAGGGGCTTAGAAGTAAATACAAGCACAGTAAATTGCTGCTTACTGGAGATTTCAATTTGTCAATGGTTAATTGGGTGATGGAAGGTGATGGTTTTCTTGTGCCTTCTGACCTGTCTTCGCCTGTGTCGGAAGTTTTAATCTCGGGAATGTTTGTTAATGAGCTTCAGCAGGCCAACCATTTACCTAAAGAATTTAACAGATATCTAGATCTTGTGTTTTGTGATGAGCTTCCTGATTTCACGGTGAGGCCAGCCCAGCTACCACTTAGTAGAGTTGTGCAGCATCATATACCACTTGAATTGTAATTTTCATTATAGTAGATGGCGCTGAGGTGGTGAGCACACGTTGTGCAGTGCTGCAGTTTTATTTCAATTTTTTTTATAGTCAAGAGTTCAAGTTTTTATTAAAAAGTGCATTTCAAGGGTTATCTTTAGTGTACTAATATTCTCCGACTAAAAATTACCATATCATAGCCGTTTGAAGCCCATCGATCCGAAAAGTGTTTCGCGGTCTGTTTTGAGGTTAGTTTCCGCACGAAATACCGGCGATAATAATGGTTTTGTCGGATAACGATATTGAGAAAATCAAGGGTATTTTTACCGATTGGTTTCTGCAGACTGTGTCTGAGAAAGTTACGCAGATTCTTGACAGGAAATACGAGACAAAACTTAGAGAACAAGATCAAAACATAGTGAAACTTCAGCAAGAGATTAGCAAGCTTAAAGACACCAATCGCGA